>VZRF01013164.1:1451232-1535376 GCA_013396875.1 Vireo altiloquus | reverse complement strand
ATATGATATGATATAATATAATATAACATATAAAATAATATATAATATATAATAATATGTATAATATATAATAATATATTATATACATTTAAAATATGATTATATATAATCATTATGAGGTGATTAGGTGAAGTCTGTAGAAACAGTAGGACAATAAATTTCCACTTCCTATCCTGAGACACTTGATTTCATATATGACTTTTTTTTTCCCCTCATGAAGGGCGGTTGGTCTCTGATCAAGAAACTGAAGAAAAATACATTAAAAAGATTATTCAGAGCTTATCTGATGATTTTATAGGATTTTTGTCACTCATCCCTCAAGCTCTTTTATTTTTTCATAAGCAGCTAGGCAGCAAAGCTCAACAGCTTCCGTGTAGATGTCAGCCCTGCCAGGTGCTCCTTGCAGAGCACTCAGAGAGTGCAGTGAACTCCATTAGAAGTTCAGTCATGCCTGTCTCTAGTGACCAAGGATGAAGTCAGGCATTTAGTTAGTCCCTTACTGAATGTTAGTCAGGGGGAAGAATAGTGGTTAAAAACAGTCACATAAAAGAAAATTATTTTTTGTGGCAAAATTGTGGAGATGATTTTTTCGAAAATCTTTTCTGGAAAAAACCCCATCATTGAGAATGAGGGAGGAAGCAAAATATCTCTAACTAAAAATACAGTGTAACACAAACAATTATGTATTTTTTAAGTTTTGAGAGTTAAAGGAGGTGGGAGTAAGTTTGAGTATGCAGTTGAAATCAGAAATACCATTATGCTTGGTGACTGGATAAAACTAGCTCCAGGTATTGTTCATAGTACAGGTACATAGTTTAATTTTAATGTTTTGTCTTGTTTTGAATGGGCTATGGGTTGTAGCATTTCAATCAGAAGCTTGTCAAAGTGACATAAGGACACTGATCATAGCAACAAATAAATCTCCATGTATAAATTTATGGAAGTGATAAAGATGAGTTAAAGAGGCACATTTTTCTTTTCATTGTCTAAGTTTCTTAAATGCCTGCACTTAATCAGATTGGATCTCCCTCTGGAGCTCTTCAAAGACATCAGTGTCTTTTCCTCAACTGTGTAAGAAATTTATGTGCTTCATCTGACAGTGTGCTTTCTGTATAGCGTGGAAACTGGATACATTCCCTAACACCCGGATAATATTCTGCTGATGTCTTAATTCCGTGTTAAGGCAAGACGTGCTGTGTACCATCCTCACTTCCACTCCTCCTGGTCTTCCTACTACATTCCCAGTTTCTCTGGAAGAAAATTGTAAGAGCTGCAGGCCTACTCCACGAATGATCAGGAACCATAGATACTAGGATACTGCGTGTCAGAGAATTAATAGCCTGAACTGTAGAGATTAGATTTCACTCCTTCCTGCCTAATAAAACTGGCAAAAGCTTTCAACCTGGAGAAGCAAAGAGTCTTACACATATATTTTTGAACAAGCCATTGGCTGTACCAGGGACACGTCTTGCAAGTCACCTCTCTGTGTTTCTGTTTGGGTTTTTTTTGCTGTCTTTCTTTTGGTAAACTGAAATACCTATTTCTGCTACCTGCCTATGCTAAAAGCCCCAGTATCAGGTGTGCTACTCTAATAATATGCTGTAGTTTATGCTTTTTCTTTTTTCTCTAAATGACAAGAATAGCCATGACAAATATAGAAACTAAGAAGCTGAAAGAATTGGACAGAATTTAAATGCTGAATTAAGATCATCACTCAATGCATTTGTCTGTGCATTCATAGAATCCTTAATTCCTTATTAGTTTATGTAGTGTGTAGTCTTATATTTTTAATTATTAATGGTAGTATTTACATAATGATGACTTTTCATTGTGGCAAAAGCCTTGGCAGTTAGTCTGGGGTCTGATTTACATAAAATAAAATGCAAAAAAAGCTAGTAAACCTGCCAAGAAAACAAAAGAACATAACACTGCAACTTATATGTATTTTATTCTTTACAATGTACATCACATGTTAAGATCAAGAGAAAAATACACAAAGCCAGTAACTAGAAGAAAGAATATACAGACTGCCTTTTATTAACATGCCAAGATAGGTGCCTAAACTCAGATAAAGTGGAGTACCAAGTATTTCTCCAACTAAGGATCTAGACTCTGACAGTTCACCTCAAGCTGTACTTTTATCTGATGTGTTTTAGAGTTTACCAAGGTATTAAAAATATCTGGTGATATATGGAAAATGATCATGTTGTGAGATAAAAGATGATTAAACTAAAAAAGATTACCCCTGGAAGACAGAAACATTCCAAAGACGCTAGGGTTTTTTTTTTTAATAAAAGCTAGAATACTATGATGCATTTTTAATGCAAGGGGGCTATCAAGATACTATCTGTTTTGTGTTTTGTCTAGTACAGATCATGTGCTATTTTGAATTGTCCGAGCCTGGTCTTGGGGGACACAAAATGCCACTGAGGTTAAAAAGAAAAAAATCCAAAAAATTAAAAGAGAGAAATGGGATTAAAAAGCTGTAGTGGGAAACCCCCAATATTCCAAGCAAGCAGAGACGAACTCATGTCTTTCTGAAATAAAGGCAAAAGCAAATTATACAAGTTCAGAAAATGCTTTTGAAACCAAAGTTTCCAGACATGACAAAGCCTGCATTTTGCATGTGAATGACAGACAACAAACTTTAAAAACTGCCACTTCTCCAAGTAAAAGAATTTACCATGAATACAAATGAAAAATAATAGCAAACTCTAGTAAGAATTGCTATAAATTGGAATGTATACATTCACAGTTTTTATGTCATGTCATCTTCTGTGTGCAATGTTTCCAGTTTTGTATAAAGTTCTTAAGAAGACGAGTTTAAGTTGCATTAAACAGAATGAAAATATCTAAGCTAAAATTATAATAAAAAAAGACTAGACCTTCTTGATGGATACTTTTTTTTTTTGCTTGTAACTTGTGTTCAAATGGTTGCAAATACTAAGGAGTGCTCACACAAGCACCTTGGAATACACAACATTTAATTCTAATGCAAATTATAATGAAACTTTAAGAGTAGCAAATATCAGGTTGAAAATATTACAAATATGAGAAGGACAATTTGGTTTATGCATCCAATTTAAAATTGGCAATATATATCAAAAAAACCCAACCTCTGAAGTATAGCATGACAAATAAAAGCATTCCATTTTGCAAAGGAAGTAATTATTTTTAAATTTGGAGTTACTCTAGTTCACAAAAAAACTCCCCAAAGATTAAAAATTCTCCATGACAGTGAATAATTCCTTACCCTGGGTTTGATATGTCAGGAGCCTCCAGCACCTTGCTAGGTGGGCTACTAAGGAGCTTGGATAGCCTAACTGGCAGGTAAGGTATTTTCCCCAGAGGAAAGTTGTCAGAATTAAGCTGTCTTTGAAAAGTAAATCAAGTTTGATGCATTGACAAGTATCAATTATAAGAAAAGAATATCACTTATCATGTAGGATATGGAATTGCTATCACTTTGGCATTGGAAATTTTAAATTCAAGTGTATGTTGGGTGAGTTGCAACTAGGCTGGCTTCTATACTGTCTCAGCAGGGTTTTTCCAGCAGGGCTAAACTGTACATTGATAGTTTATGCACATTCTCCCTCTAAGAGCTGTCTAGCCCAATTCCTTTTGTTACTGTTTTGGGGTTTGATTTGTTTTGTTGGGTTTTTTTTACAGGTGGCAATATCACACTGGGACTATACAGAGGTGAGCAGGGTTGGAGAGCAATTGGGAAAACTTGTCATTTTTTTAAGTTCTTCAAGTGTTGCATTAAGACAAAGTGCTAAAATACAAACTATGATCCTTCCAACCTTTATCCTGGTGTGTTGAGATATACCCCAAGCACACATAAAACTTTCTTCTCAAGGATATCTAGAGATCTTCCTAAACCTGCAAATCTTGCAATTCTACATTATACTTAGTTTTGCTAGTTTTTTTCTTTTTTCTTTTTTTTTTTTTGCTTATTTTTCCCACTGTTAAGTCTCCTGCAATTCAAAATACACTTGTTTGAAGTTTGTAACTGGAGAAACTAGCTGAAATCCTTGAATTAGCCTAGGAATTGTTTGTTTTCATTTATTTGAAGAGTTACACCAATAGATCTTTTTATGTAGATTTTTGTACTTGATAGGGTTTTTCTAAAATATGCCATATCACAAGGAACTGAAATATGTGCAAATAGAATTATCAGTGCTGGTAATCATCCCACAGCAGGGGTTTTATTCACTCTTTCTTATAATTCTTGTAGTAATTCCAAACAACAGTGTTTTCCTGTTCTTTTCAATAACCATTACTTTTATAAATAAAGCTTACCAAATACCTTAAAAAGGATAAACAGAATTTTTGAATGCTTTCAATTAAGGTACTTCACAAAGAGCCAGGCAAATACAAATAAAACAAAAGTACTCCAAAATACAAGATATGTTAGAACTGGATGTCAATAACAGGCTAAATCTCTGCTTGATAAGTGAAACCCTGGAGCAAGCTCATGCTTTCAGCTTCACCTCCCTCAGAACTTCTTCAGTACATTTGTGTTTTGAAGATTTTGCAAAACTCTTGTATATTATAAAAGTAGTTGCTACAGGTCACTGTTCTCCCTCAACCCTTCTTATTCCAGCAGAATATGTCTGAAGCAAAGGACAGAGAACATGCCTGAACCTTAAGGTTCTGGAAAAAGTTCTTGCTATTTAGTGACCATCATACTCTTAGAGCAAGACAGATTTTTTTTGAGCTCCAGGCCTCCTTTTCCAACCCATGTGTTATACAAATCCACTTATATGGTATAAACAATATGTTTACAAGCTCTGGGAACATAGAAACTGTTCTTTTCCTTCAGGAATGATGCCTAAGGCGGCTTTATCCAAGCAACTTTTCTTCAAAAATTGAGATTGAACTGATTTGCTTAACAGAAAGTGGTTTAAGTTTTTTAACTCAGTATCTTCTTCCCAAGCTAAAAAGGACATGCTGAAATATATAATCACTATTTTGTTTCTGTTTGTGACAAAAAAAGCCACAAAAGAAGTCTTCATAAAGTAAGATGTCCAGGGGAAGCAAAAATTATGCAGTCAGTATTATGCATATATGCAGTCATTATATGCAGTCAGTATTATGTGGTAATAATACAGCATTTACTTCATAGTTCCTTTTTGGTTTTGGTTTGTTTGTTGTTTTTTTTTGTTGTTGTTTTTGGTTTTGTTTTTTTGTTCGATTTGTTTTGGTTGGTTGGTTGGTTGGTTGGTTGGTTTGGTTTGGTTCAATTTTTTTGGTCTTTTTTTTTGGTTTGGTTTGGTTTGTTTCGTTTTTTTTTTTTTTTTTTTAAATTCTAGCAAGACAGGGCCTCAGCTGTTTACAAATACCATTAATAATTACAAATACCATGAACAGTTAAAGTTTTGAAAGTTGTTTTGATCACTCACATGGTATTTATATCTGTTTCTAATCTCTGAAAGAAGAAATTTAGTTCAAATTGAACACTATATGAAATGTCACCATTATATTGCTTGAATATAAACAATAAATAGTAACTGCAAACCTTACAGTAGTTTATCTACCATATCACTAATTGCTTCATCACAAGGGTTAGATTAAGGCCAAAGTTTCTCTACACATTAGAAACGAGCTGTTAAGTCTTTGACACTAAAACATTACCTATTCTAGACCTGATCTTTGAAACACTGGAATGATAGTCTAAATGCTGAAGAATTCCAGAATCCTTAGAAAGCACACATAATGAGAACCCAGTAATACAACACAAAAGACTGGTGAGATTTTACCAAAGTTAATTTCTGGAAAAAATATTTCAAATGCAGATATTGACTACAATGTCCTGTCTGATTTATTTCAGAACTCTGAGCTGATTCAGAGATTTCCCTTCGCTGCACTGCACAAGTCTTAGGTCTGAGATAATTCAAAACTGAGCAAGAGTTTTACAAGAGCATCAGTTTGAACAAAAGCTTGGATAGAAAGAACAATCTGTTTCCATTTTTATTGCAATTCGAAATACTTCATACTTGTTTGTATGTTAACTTGACTGTTAAGGAAAGGCTTGAGGCTGATGACACTTTCCTACAGAAAGGAACCACACAAGAATGTCGTAAAATGAAATCTCAGATCCGTCATCCTAAACTTTCTATGAACTTCATGACATTTAATTAATTTTTTTTTTTAAATGTTTCTCTGAATTGGTTTCAGTCATGGATCTCAGTGGTCGCACAGATTTCTGGTTGTACGGTAGCTCGGGATGTGGCAGTACCAAAATGGTCACAGATCCCTGAGCATGTTGGGTCATGTCAGTTGGGGCACTACCAAAGAAATATGTCTGTTAAAATAGCAAGCTAACGTTATTTTATTAAAATTTCACACAAAGAAGGACAGAGGGATCCTAGCTATATCACTGGAGTCTGATTTGCATTAACTGAGCAGTGTGTTACCTAGGAAGAAGTTTCAAAAGCACCTAAATGTCTTATAGGAAGTGCCACAATCTTTCAGTGGGACTTTTGTGTGTGAAGAAATTTGTAGCTCATTTTTCTTGCTCCATCTTGAGAACTTTTACATATTACAAAATATAATTTGCAAGGTTGTTGGTTCAGTACTGTTCTGTTTCTTTCTGGTTTGTTTGGGTTTTTTTCTCTGCTGTCCTGCAGTTCTATTGGCTGACTTGAAAAACATACCAAATCCTTGCTTGTCAGCCAAACGAGGTTTAAAATACAATCCAACCCGATCTCCTCATCTTTTGTGCAAGTTTCCGATCTCACAAATTCTGCTTACTGCCCATCCCACAGTTTATCCAGTGTCTCCATCTGTTCCTTGAAGGAATATCTTAATTTCAATGATAAGCAGATTAACAGATTTCTACATGTTTCTTCTGGTTCCCCGCACCTACAATCTGTAATTCTCACAGGTGCCTGTTCCTGTGCTCTGACAGAGGAATGTTGTTCACCACAGCCTTGACTTAGACAGGGCATATTTTCTGTTGACTTTTTCTCTCCTTCTGAAGAGATACATGAAAGATTTGAATGGGCTCACATTGCACAGGTTTCAGATATTTTCAGATACTTTTAAAAAAGAATCTTGATATACCTATTTTATTTCATGGGCTCAGTGCAACCATAAACACATAATCTTTTTTTTATGTTTTCTGGCAAGAGCAATAGTAATATTGGTCTTTCCTGAGGTGGGCTTATGGTTCTAAAGTATTCAAATACACAACAAATAAGGTAGTCAATATTTGAAAAAAAAACCATAAATCAAGTTACATGTAATGAATATTCTCCTGCTTTAGTATAATACATCTGTTGTGTTAACTATTTAGTCTTCTGAATATTTCAGATAATATTTTACAGATAAATAAAAAAAATTACAATAAATATAAACAATAAACAATGCACTAATGGTCTTGAAGGCACTAAAGCAAGAGTTCTCAAAATGGTGTTTGTGGAGTCTTTTAAAGTGTGCACATGGGGCCATGGTGAGGCTGTGCAACAAAATTCGTTGGCAGTGCAGTATATTCTCAGTAGGACAGCTGTAAAGTTCTACACATTAACCTGAACAACCCAAAGGTTTCACACTGTGCACCCAAGGATTTCACCTTCTATTTTATAGCTATATAAAATATATATAAAATATGTATATAACCTAATTCAACACCAGGTACTTTGTAAATTTTCTAAAGGAGATTGAAAGTCAAGGTCAGTTGTCCTTTTGACTATTTATCCAATTTTCTTCATTATTTTATCCTGGAATTTTAATTTTCTCAGAATCTCACTAGGTCAGTAATACATACCATATACTACATGTTTTTACAGTGATGGCATTCTGCAAACTGCAGAAGAATCAACTGCAATGCAGCCTGTTGAAGTTTTTGAGTGTTAGTCACCCCATCACATGGAGATTTCTTTATCAGCTTTGCTTTTGATAAAGGACAGGTTAGGTCGCTTCATATTACAACTTTTCCCTGGGAGGATTTTGGCAGAGCCCAAACTGAAAGGGACTGCTCAAAATAGTTTATAGGATATATTCTACAAAATCCAGAGTGCATGGTTTCTCCAATGTCAGCCCAGTAGCCACTAATGCCTTCTGAAGGTGATCTTGTGATTTAAAATAGGTATATCTGCTAATGGCAAGAAGTGTATTCTTTCCAGGGCCATATACACTTTTATTTTTTAATTCTATATTTATCAACAATGAGTGATGCATGTTTACTAAAACATGCAAGCAGCATGCAAGCATGCAGGGCAGTAATTTTGATAGTATTGACATGCTTTCCTACATGAATTCAATACACCAATTCTTTTCAGTATGCTCTTTAAGCAAATCCTTAAATTATGATTCTTGTTATAACTTTACCGTTATTTTCTAAAGTTTCTATAATTTCTCAGTAGAAACAGTCATGTAGTTAATGTCCACAACAAGTAGGACACAACAAATGCCATATTGTAATGGGAGTACTGAGGTGAGAGAAAAAAGTACTCAATACAAAATGCTGTATTCATTAGTCCTTCAAATTTGTGGAGCTAATAAAAAATTCTTTCTTCTAACTAAATAATTAAAGTCCTTAAGCCAGCATTCATCTGACTCTTAGCAATAAAGAGCTAGTTGTGATTATTTATTGACTGATAATAATGCATCATTGCTGAACTAATCAGCAGTTCTCCTGAACTTTTTTCCCTTTTCCAAGCAGGCAGAAAACAAACATAAACACTAAAAGCTTTACAAAGTTCAACTTATGATGTCCTTTTCTGTCAGGTCTAGAGAATGTGTCATTGAAATACAGAAAGTGCAAATCTTACAGACACACAAAGGAAATTAGAATGTATAAAGCCCAGTGCATCACTCCTTTCTTAGACAAGTAATTTCCCATTTTCCTCCCCTTTACTTCATAGCTTGTTCTCCCTGGATATTGTTATTTCAGTGCTCAGATCTCCTACCTGGGTAGACTTCCCATGTCTGCAGAAGATGACTAAAAGGAGATAATAATAACTGTATTATTCCTCACGAAGAAGTCATCACAAGTTTGCAACCATTCTCCTCTAGCTTTGCAGTCTCGGTTTCATAGGGTAAAATGAAGTACAAACTTCCAAAGTATGGGAGGAATGGGAGTAGGAATTTGTACTTCACTCTAATATGTTCCTTTCTAGATTTTGTACAACTGAATTAGAGAAGAAGGAATTATTGTGGGGCAATTTTCAGATAGCTTAAATTCCACCGAAGTCCCACTGCCTCATTAATGAAAACAGAAAAGTACCTCTCAGAAAAGTGCTTCAGAGTGGCTAAACAAGGCACTGAGCAGGAATACAAGAGGCACAAGGACCTAGCAGAGTGTAAGCTATCCAAGTATAAGGCTAAGAAGCTTACTTTGGCAGGTCTCGTACCTCATCACAGGTGTAAGCTTGACTGCTGCTCTGTTTTGATCATTTAAATTGAATGAACTCAATATAATCTGAATAAGGAAAATTCACAGGATCACAGAGTCATCAAGGTTGGAAGATAACTTCAAGATCATCTAGTCCAACCAGCAACCCAGCATCACCATAATCACCCTTAAAGCATATCCCCATGTGCCACACCCAGATGTCTCTTGAATGCTTCCAGAGATGGTGACTCTACTACATCCCTGGGCATCTTATTCCAATGCCTAACCATTCTTTAGGTGAATTTTTTTTGTAATATCTAATCTGAAACTCTCCTGGCACAACTTAGAGTAATTTCCTCTTGTCCTTTCACTTGAGACGTGTCAGAAGAGACTGACCCCCACCTGGCTACATCCTCCTTTCAGGCAGCTGTAGAGAGTAATAAAGTCTCTCCTGAGCCTGCTTTTCTCCAGGCTAAACAACCCCAGCTCCATCAGTTGCATCTCACAGGACTTGTACTCCAGATCCTTCCCCAGCTTTGCTGCCCTTCTCTGGACACACTCCAGCAGGTCAATGTTCCTCTTGTAATAATGGGCACAGAACTGAACGCAGGATTTAAGGTGTGGCCTCACCAGTGCTGAGTACAGGGGTACAATCACTGCCCTGGTCCTGCTGGCCACACTATTGCTGATACAGGACAGGATGCCACTGGCCGCCTTGGCCACCTGAGCCCACTGCCAGGTCAAATTCATTGTCAAAGACTTAAAACTTTCTGATTCCTTTCTCATAGCATATGATTACTTGATTAAAATATTTACAAGTCACACAGAAATATACATGTATTTTAAGGAATGATAATTGACTTTAAGGACTAGGGCTTTTGAATAAATTTTATGGGATTTATCTCCTCTATTCGTGACTGCAGCAACTGACAAGAGAGGACTGACCAATGTCATCTACGTAGAGTTCTGTGCGGCCTTTGACACAGTCCCCCATGAAATCCTTATCTCCAAACTGGAGGCCAAGGGATTTGAAGGGTGGACTGTTTGGTTGAAAAGGAATTGGCTGGATGGACACAGCCAGAGAATTGTGGTCAATGGCTCTATGTCCAGGTGGAGGCCACTGACAAGTGGTCTCCCTCAGGACTCCGTCTTGGGACCTGTGCTCTTCAATATCTTCATCGGTGACATTGACAGAGGGATCGAGCGCACCCTCAACAAGTTTTCAGATGATAGGAAGCTAAGCAGTGTAGTTGACACAACAGAAGGACGGGGTGCCATGAAGAGGCCCACAAGAACCTCATGAGGTCCAACAAGTCCAAGTGCAAGAAGCTGCACCTGTGTCAGGGCAATCCCAGACATAAGGACAGATAGAGGAACTCATTGAGAGCATCTCTGCAGAGAAGAACTCAGGGGTTCTCATGAATGAAAAGCAGGACATGAGCCAGCAATGTGCCCTCATAGCCCAGAAAGCCAATGCATCCTAGGCTGCATCAAGCAGACAAAATGAGGGACAGATGTTATGGAAACTTCCATATTGCATTTCAGCAAATTATTCCAGTCTAAATCTTGTGATTTAAGCTGATACAATGATCATCAAACTTTTCATTCAGCAGTGATTGTGTAATGAGAATAAAATTCACCTAACTGTAGTACAAGGATGGAACAAGGAAATTAGTGAAAGTAAGAGAATAATCAAGGAAAGAGAAACTGATCAGTTTCAAAACCAGTTTTTTTGCTTGTAAATGACTGTTTTCTGAAATAATTTCTAGTTTAGTTGCCTTAACTTTAAATGTCAAAAACAGTGGAGCTTTCACAAACCTGCTTTAGAGCACTCTCATTTTACTTGAAGATTTACTGATGGTGAAAGGCAATGGCTCAGCTCCCCTGTGAACACAATACAAGGCTGCACATAGAAGCTGTCTGTGACGTTGTACTGGCTGCCCCCATGCCTGTGCACCTTCCTCCAAAAGTCTTTGAACTTACAGTCTGAAGGCCAAATCCCGACAAAGATATTCATTGTGAATACTACCTTAATTACCAAATTATCTGTTTCGGTCATCTTGTCTCTCCTGGGGAGTGGCATCTCACTCTTTCTTTGACCCAGCTGAATACGGTAATGTTCTATGCAAATATTAGTCCATCATTATGGTGCTTTAAACAAACAAGCAGGTTTGGTTTAGATCTTCCTAAATGTGTTGAAAGAGGCATGATGTAAACATGTGTGCAGACAGGGAGGCTGCAGAGGGGCTGCTGGAGCACCTAGCACGTTCTAATGGTTACTCTAAGCAGTTCCTTTCCAGCACATGGCCTTCCTGACTTATCCCCTTGTCTCTCAAGGGAGAGAGAAAAAATAGAGGAAGCTGTGACAACCCACTTAGGTGCCCTAAGTAATGTCAACAGCAACAGAAACCATTTTGGTGTTCCAATTGCTAATATGGGCTGTCCAAAAAGACTATTTGAAATTGCCCCAGAAAGGATTTTCAGTTTGCTGCCGTGTTGGTAGGACTATGTTTGTCTCTTTGCAGCAGCCAACAATATTAACAGCATTTCTATACAATCCCTGAGGTGAGGGAAGATCCATGGCAATTCTCACTGTCAAAGGTATGATTTCATAATATTTTCTTATTGCCTAGTATCTGTCAAATATCTTCAATTTTTTACTTGCCTGAAATGCTTCTCCTGAAAGTAAGACATGTTGTTTTCAGACTACGTAAGGATGGGATAAGCTTACGGATGGAAAGTTGAATAGTAGTTTCTGGTTAAATAGGGTCATTAACCATGTCCTGCTCAGTATGGTTTGAAGAAATGACAGTCTAGAAAAATGTTATGTTTCAGAAGCTATTCTGAATAATTTATTGCCCCTGCACACAGAGATGGCTGCATGCACAAACACTGTATTAGGTTTGAAATGAAGACTTGAAATTAAATGAGCAAGGAAAAATGTCTGAAGGTGCCACTTCAGATCTGCAAAAGAATCTCTGGACAGAATTAATCAAATAATCACAGAATTATTTAGGTTGGAAAGAACCTTTAAGAACATTTAGTCCAACAATTAGCCTAAGTATTTGGGCAGAAATGTGTTTGGGCATTAAATGTACTGCTGATTACAGAATCCTGACAAAGAAAAGCAGATTGCCAAATTTAGATTTTATGAGAAAGCACAGGAAATATATGTGGAACTGCTCTAAGGGTGGAAACTCAGGGACCATGCTGAATAAATAAATTGAACAGAAGTATCATTTATCTTGTACCACTCAAAAGAGGCAGAAGCTGTATGCCTTTGTAAAAAGAAGAAAGAGCATTTTTTTAAAGGGCATCATTGTATGAATTGTTTTCAGCAGTTTCTTCCACTTGACATAGAGTTGGCAGCATACACAAGTTGAATTTTTTCCATCTTCCCTCTACTTGTTTACTGTTCAGTGCACTTGAAGATTTGTGTCTGCTTATTAATTAGAATGAAACAAGTTCAACAGTTGTTACCTAAATGTGTGTAACAACTATTTAAGAGGAGATCGGGACACTGACTCTGCTTGTGGTGACTGCCTGCACAGGCCAGCGCTTCCATCTTGGAGAAGGTGACGGCCTTTCCTCTTTCCTAGACCTAAAATAGGAGGTTTGCAGTCAATAACAAGTCCATCTGGCTAAGAATGTCCCTGAGTGGTAGATATTAAACACAATTTCACTGTGAACTCCAGTAGCAAGGATTTAGCCAGGATCTGGTGCAGGGTGCTGTGTGAGATAGTCTGTATCTGTATGGCTAAAGTAATCTGTTTATTATATGATTTTTAAGTTTAAAGTTTAGCAGTAACAGTTGCTCTTGTCAGTATTTTTACCCCAAGCTGTCTTTATTTATTTAATTTCTTTCCACTAGAAAGACATTTCTCCCCATCACCATTTCTAAGCAATAGAAGTAACTTGACAATGACATACATTTGCTTCAACCAGAGTGATAGGGGGAGTTTTTAGTCTGAATAGTAATGCATGGCTGCTGCTAAAATTTGAGAGACATGATAATTTTAATTTTTTTTTTTTTAAATTCTTGGAGGCTTTCCTAGAATGACGTATATTTATTTACATAGGAAAAAAATCAAAACCAGGACTGCATCATTGCATCCAGTTTTTGAAATGTTTTGACACATTTACTGAGATTTACTAGGTAATTTCACATGCTTGTCTGGCAATTTATAATCCATTATTTTGCACTACAAGCTGCATCCTTGAGTTTATTTTATGGCATAGACATAAAGTAAACTAAATGACAACATCTCCTGGCCTCTCCCTTTTATCTATGGGAATGACCTTCAGTAAAGAGAATCCAAAGGATATTGTGCATCCATTTTGAGATATACTGTTTTCATTAATGTGAATGTTTCTGAGTAAATGAGGAAGTAAGACTTGTCTTAGGTTAGAATAACAATGCAATTGCTTAGTAAACCATTGAGACGAGAACCTCTCAGGGTCAGTATTGCATCAAAAGCTGCACTGTTTGGGAACAATCTTTGGGCCTCGGTCTTCTTTAATTATCTTATCTTCTTTAATTAAATCTAATATTATCTGCTGAGAAAAATATCTAGAAATGTGGCTTATTTCTTCATGTGCCTATGGGTCTCTGCAGTAAAGCTGGGATATGTATGAAATACAGCACAAAACGCCCACTCAGTTAAGGGCAGAATTAGTCACCCCAAACTGGAGATAGACAAGTACTAAAGGAGAGAAGCAATTAGGTATTGTATACCATAGTTTTGACGTAAATACAGACATTATAGTCCAAATTCAACTTCCTTTCATTTTATCAGAAATCAATGAAGCAGCTCTGTGTTACATGCACTAGAAGGAGAACTGCAGGCAGAGTAAAATCAAACACACTGGGTAAAAGACTAGGACTACAGCCTGATTTTCAAGGCATAGATCAGATTTACATGGAAAATAACTTTAAAAAGCTGGAGGAAGGAGAAGAGAGAGGAAGGAAGGGTATGCCTGACCTGCAGGTTAAGATCAATTTGTACTGCAAGGTCAGTACACTGGAATTATAAGGTTTTGGTTTTGCCCACTATTTGGAGTCATTTCATATTTTTGTACTAGAGCTGAATTTCTCCAATCATAAACATGTTTGGCTCCAGTCATTTGGTTTGTCACCAGCTGGGAGCAGGGGAAAAACCATGCTTATTCTCCAGACTAGTGGCAATTCAATTGAGAGGCTTCTGTTCCTCCAGTTCCAATAAACAAAACTAATTTACTCTATCTTTTTTTTTCCTGGAAAGGTTATATATAGTTGAATGATTTTTATTACACAGGGTTTTAAATTTTGTCCTGAATCTTCTGTTTTCATTTTGGCTGCTGGTCCATAGAGTATCATGATGTATAACAGTACAGATACAAAAAAATCCCGGAAAAACCCAACCAACCAACCAACCAACCAAATTATTATATATCAGTCTTTAACTTGTCCTCCACATTGTTTTAATAAAATAATGGTACAGAAAACAGTTATTAAGTAGAAACAGTGCTGTGGTTTAGGTGGCTCAGTGCTACAGTGCCACCACACTAAAAGCCCATTTTTCAGCATGAAGAAATATATTCTGCTCCAAAACTAAATTTGAATTCTATCCCTTTGGAACAGTCCTCAGATTGTATGCTGTACATGGCATGATATATGATCTTGTAGGAATGTAGGAAATGGAGCCAATGTTCCCATTATTAAAAAAAAAAGTAAACCAAGTTCACGCTAATAGAACTGTGGTCAATCTGAAGTAAGATTTGTCCAGTGAAAAAACCTAGTATACTTTTACTGTAGGCTTAGATTCTTAATTTTGTAATTCACATTAATTTTCATCCTATAACAATTTACACAACTCCTTTTTCTCCTGTAACCAACCTTAAATGACACCACTTATTTAAAACACACTTGAAACTAAAGAGTAGTTCGTATTACCTCCAGCTCCCTGTGTTTTTCTTCCTTGTCATGGTCCTTCAATGCCTTTTCAGAATGATTATTGCAGTCTTCTAAATGATAGATGTGCTGATATTTAGTAAGTTCATGTCTAGCTTGCTTTCTTTGAGAAATATTCCTTCTCTGAAGACCTTTGAAAAATGCCTCAAACAGTGGCAGTTCTGTAAATGTGTCATCACCACCTCTGTTATCTGCTTCTTCCTCTTCAGGAGAAAAATCATCTGCTTCTCCTGCCTCACAAATATGGAGCTTAGTGTCAGCTTCATGTGATAAAAATTCGAAATCAGAAAATGTGATAGCACTTGATTTGTGTTTTATGACTCTGATCTCATGATTTGCTGCTGGTTTCTTGTCTGAATTTTTTCCTGTAAGGACAGGCCAGTCTGTGCGCATGGGAAGGTTTAAAGGATCTTCCTTTGGCATGTGCCTTGTAGAAGAGGATAATTCTTCACAAAGGTGCTTTGTTTCAGGCTGGTTGGTGGCACTGGCTCGCCCTGCAGCCATGCCAAGTTGTAAGGATGTCTCATTGTGGTCCGATAAGGATGACACAGACCGCAGGCTCTGCTCAGGTTCCAGTAACACATTCTGAAATTCATATGGACTTGCCTCATTTTCTGTTTTTCTTTGGTATTCTTCATACTTTGCTTCCTTTGGTGCATCCAGGGACTTGGCAGATGTAAGATAAGGTGAGCTCTGTTCTTCTTCATGGGTGATAGTTTCCATTCCAATGGGTACCATCCATCAGAGATCAGAATTACTTCACTCTTGCTTTTCCTAAGAAACATAAATCTGCATATGAAGCCAGGATATATATTCTTAGTTTTCCAAAACCATGATCACACCGTCATTATTAATGCCTGAATGCTCATATAAAATATCTGAATCCTCTCAGCTCCTGAAAAAAAAAAAAAAAATTAATGGCAACATGCTTCCAATGGAGTGCATCAGCAAAAGTAATCCTGAAGCATGAGATGTTCATATCAAATTTACTTCATGTTTACTTATGCCTCTTCAAAAATGTTTCATGTATGCAGATTAAATAAAACATGAGAATCTTTACTTGTTTTGTTTAGTAGAGACTCGGAAAGAAATGGCAAATGCAGAAATGTTTTTTAATTAATGACTTTAAGTTGATTAATGGTTCAGAATAATTTTAAGTGGTGTTACATATATGCTTGTTATCGAAACATGCCTCTGTTCCCTGTATTTTCATTGTCTGTAAAATCACTGACAACTTTTACACTGCTCTGATAAAGCTACTAAAATGCCATAGGAAAGACTAAGGAAGAAAACATAGGGAAAATTGACAGAAAAGAAGAGGTCAGTACAGGTATGATTTTCTTTATCTTAAATTTAGGGAATTGCCAATGCAGTGCAGCACCTGTCCATTTCCAGTAGATCTGAAAAGCAAAAGGAGGAGGCTAAAAATAAGAGAGCTTCAGTAGTACATCAGAGTTGGCCTTGTCTACTTTAAAAGTCTTAATGTCTGTGCTCACGTCTGAGCAGTGCACCTCCAATGCACTGGGAGAAGGGAGCAGCTGAAGAACTGATCCTGCATCACTGAATAGCTCACATTCACTCATACATGTCTTTTACTTCTTGTGACAGATTGAATATTGATAGTATTTATTTTAATGATTGTTTCAGTACTCCATCTGTGAGAGAGCAAAGTAGAACAGAAGCTTTTCAAAATAAAAAGAGAAGCTTAAGCTTTTGATGTATGTGGCAAACCTGTCAGTGATGAGGAAGATGTGTCAGGAGGCAGCACTGTGACTGTCAAAGTGGGAAGCAAGCAAAGTAAGATGCTGGCATGTGATGTGCCTGTCACTGCATGTGCCATAAATTGAGCAATGTACACCAGCTAGGCATATTTTAGGGCTGGTTAGTGTATATTTTACTATTACCAGCATACATTTGATAGTAGAATGAATACTGTTACATATCCAGAAAATTTGGATTTCTTGTATTACCTTTGTCATTTAAACTGCAGCTGTAATGGATGTGAGCATGCAGGTAGACATGTAGAGGAGGTACTGTTTATGTAGACCTCCTCTCAGCTATTGATAGCTATTTAAATGTCAGACATTATTGTAAACTGTCTAACCTCCTGCTGGAGTCAGTGGAGAGAGAAAAATGCTTCCTGATGGTAAATGCTCTCACTTATCTTGTTTACCTATTTTGATGTGGGATGAGTCTCCCTCTTGTCTTGACTGCCTAATACAAAACTGTGGAGGATGTTTACACAAAAAGCTTGCACCAGTCATTCTGCCTTTAGAGGGAAAAATAAAGCCAGGAAGAACCTCATCTGTGGTACACAATAATAATAGATTACATTGTCTATGAGTGAATGAGAAACCTACTTCTAAGCCCTCATTTTCTCAGGTGCTTCAGGCTAGTCATCTACATAGAATTGACTTCACTTTCGGAAGCGCTGAACGGCCTTGGTTCTTGCTTAACAGTGGGAGAACTAATTGAGAACAATATATTTTAAAAAGAAAACAATTCCCCAGCACAATTTTAGATGGAATGATTGGAATAACTAACACTTCATACAATCTCTTGTACATTGTGGGCGCAGTGAAAAAGCCTCCTGCCATTTCAGGTGTTTATTATCTGTGCTTCACTATGAGCCATCACCTTTGCTTCTGAGTCCCTGACACCCAGAACCCTGGAAGAAGGCATGCTGCCAGACCCCACGCTCCCACCACACAAAACCAGCTCTAAGCCAAAAAGATCTGCCTATTCTAGTAGACTGCCCAAAGGGCAGCAAAAGAGCTTTGGCCTGGCTGCCCATATCAGGTGAGAGGGTGGGTTGTGTCCACCAGCCATTGCTGCTGGTGGCTGTCCTGTTCTTCATCTGATGGTAGTTCCAGAAGAAGCAGCAGTGCTCAGGTCTCCAGCTGTGTTCCAGAGATTCTCTTTCCCAGTCTTCACCCCTTCTTATTGTCACTTTTTCTTCCCATCCTTGGCCCATTCCTGAGACCCTCTTTAGTTTTGGTAATGCTGTCAAGCAGGATCTGCTGTGATGACATCTGCGGAAAGACACCTTTGTGTTCATAGTAAAATCTTTTCTCTAATAAGCCCCACATTTAGCAAAAAATTCTCCAGAAGCAGTTACAGGAATTCACAGGGTTGGAGGATGGGTCAGGTTGGAGGGGATCACCAGGAGTCATCTGGTCCAACCCCGCTGCACAGTCAGGGCCATCCTGGAGCACATGGCACAGGATTGTGTCCAGATGGTTCTTGAATAGCTCCAGTGAGGGAGGCTCTGTTCTAATCACTAATGTTCTAATCTGTTCTAATCACTTCCACAATAAAGAAGTTCTTCCTCATACTTAGGTGGAACTTCCTGTACATCAGTTTCTGCCCTTTACATCAAATTCTGCAGTAGGCATACATGGGATATGTGATCGATGTATTTTTTATTTCTATTGCTTTAGGATGATGCTTTAGACTCCCAAACATGAATTATCATCCAAAATACTGTATTTTTCATTATCTCTCTAGATAACTCTATATTACTAACATTTAAAATCAATACCCAACTTCTCTTAAAACTCTGCTGTTATTTCTCTCAAATGAGTTTTGGTTTTTACAGGACATGATGTAAAGCTGTATTTTTTACAGTTTAATTGCAAAAATCATGAAAGAGATTTTCTGTTTACTAGCTTTGCTTATTCTACTGTACTGTTTCTTTTTCCTGGGATGAGACTGGAACAAATCGAGTATGCAAAAGTAGGCTGGTTTTGTGCAAGTAAGGCAAGAAATCTCTGAGGAGGAAGTGGTGAGAAGAGAGAATGTCAATTTACCCTTGTTCATCCTGTGCAAAATATCTCTTTACTTAATCTAGCAGTGACTATAAAAAAATCCCACCCTTTAATGTGTAATATTAAATGCCATATTTATAAAGTGTTACACATAGAAATTTCTAGCTCCTAAAAACAGAGCATTCTTGGCAAAGCAAAGAATTTAGAAATCCTGCCCATAGCAAAATTTGTAACTCAGAGTGCTCTGAACATGCAGAGCTAAATCTGTACATTGCAAAAGGCCTCCAAGACAGTCCTGCAAAATAATGTAATTCCCACCACAGTGATGAATGTATACACATACAAGCTCTGAAAATTAATAATCTTTCTTGAAAAGGTCTTCAAGGCTTTATAAATAGGGAGATTACTTTCGTATGCATATGTAATCCTAAATATATACTGTAGCATTAGCTCTACCAGTAGAAGTTAGTGTAGGTAAGGATGTAGAATAATGAAAGTATATGTATGTTTTTCAAATAAAAAGGGAATGCAGGGCTACCACAGATAACTGTCCAGCCAGAACTGACTCCAAGCAGCATTAGTAAGAGCAAAAAAATTAAAAAACAACACTCAGAGCAACAGAATTTTTTTTTTGTTTGTTAAATGTGAAATGCATATCTGAGAGTAGCAACTTCAGCTGTTTAAACACATGGCTTTAAAACTTACAAATACAATGTTATTTTTTAAGGAAAACTCCTTGCAAATCAGCAGTAAATTAATACAGATTCATGATATAGCTAGTGATGTGCCATGGAAGGGAAGTTCTCATATGGTCTGGCACAAGCAAGCATGTATGTGAAGCCTCACAGATCAGCTTCTGTGTATCTGCTGGCTTGATTCCCCTTTGCCTGAAATCAAATTATTATGATTTATTTCATCAGGTTACTCTAACAGCAAGTCACCTAAAACAGCTTTTCAAACATGGCTTAAATTAGTGCATTTCAATACCCATTATGTATTTTGGCATTATACAGCATGTGAGTATGTGTAACTTTTTCAGTTTAAATTCAATTTAAATCTGAACTGGCATTGTAAACCAGCAAACTGAGTCCTGATCTTGGCTGGAAAAGTACACCACTCATCTAAAATAAAAAGTTTCTACCTCTCAGCCCCCAGTGCATTTTTTTCCCTTTCACAATGACTTTGCTTAGTATTTTCTATTGATTTATACAATCTTCCCCTGAAAAATTAAGCAAACAAGGTGAGAGAATGCAGGACACATAGACTAAAAGAAAATGACGAGATTAGGATTTTTCCTGCCAATAATTTTACCTGTTTTGCAAGGTAACCCCATATTTTTCAATTCAGTTAATTTCCATAAGCGTGACAAGAGGAACTGTGTGAGTAGCCAAAAGATCCTCCAAGCATTGGGGCAGAACAGACAAAGAAGTGAGCAGATCCTTAACAAAAGACATTTCAGCTTCCTTGCTGCACAAGAACTCTGTCAACAGAAGTATGTGTGAGAATCCCTGGGGTGAAAATAGCTTTCTGCAAGCATTGGCCAAATTATTAACAGAAAAAGACAGAAAAAAAGGAGAGGGAAGGAAAAAAATAGAAAGAGAGAGTAAGAGCATGCTTCAGAGGAACACCAGGCACTTCTAAAAATACAACATGACCTCATTCTTCACATTATGCCAGACCTTAACATTGTGCTTTGCTTTATTACCTGGAGCACCTGGAGCCAGGTTCCCATTGCTCAAGTTTGGATACTGTCAGATTTCGAAAAGGTAGGCAGTGAAATGCCTTTTGATGTAGTATAAAGCCAGTGTAAAGGAGTACCAAAATTAGCTTTCCATGTCACTTGCAAATTCTAATTATTTTTTGCCTGTGTTTCATCAAGACCAACATTTTCTGTCAAAGCTTTACAAGTCTTCCCTTTTATATATATTAATAGAATCATAGCTTGCAGACAGACTTCTGCATGCCCTGCAAAATGTAGCTGTAGTGCAAGTTGCTGGACACATGAGTTTCTGAGTGTGATTATAAATCAGTTATTTGCAAGTCTAGCCTGGAAAGGAGAAGGATGTATTGTCACTGGAAATATGGGGTGAGAAGTCTCTGAGTTATAGTTTAATTTTGGAAGTCTTTTTCTATATTGCTTTTGATTGGAGCAAACAACAAAAATGGAAAAGCTGCAATGCCCTTCTACTCGTGTAATGGATGTATTCATGTACTCAGGCTCGTAGCTGTAGATTACATTTTTCACCTTGAGCTATCCAGGCACAGATACTTGGCACAGATGCTGCCACATCTACATCCATCCTGACTCATTTCAGTGAGGGAAGGAGGCGGCACTGAGATGCTGGTTTCTCTTACACCTCATGCTCCTGATTGCCCTCACTGAAGTTAAGCAGTATTTTATTCAGCAAAGAATTTGGCATAGTTATGAATGAGTCAGTCAGCAAATGAAGCCACATCTCGAGGCAACCATTTTTCGGGAATTACTTTACAGGACAGTTTAGCGGGGCTTGTCTCAATTCAGAAGTGTTCATTATCCCAGGACAGCTGCACTACCAGGTCTGTCTACTGCCAGATTTGCCATCACTGCCCCCACCTCCCTGTGTCAGAAGCTCATTCTCATTGCCAAGGAAAGTAAAATATCTTCTGAAATACAATAAACTACAATGATAAAGAGACATTTTGTTAATTTAATACTGCTTACATTCACTTTTGTCTTAGATGCAACTGTTGGTGGCAGATGTGCTGTTTTCCAAGCACCCTCTTAACAAACACAGCAATGTCAGCAATTTATTTACAGCTGGACCTACTTACAGTATATAGGAGGAGAGGCTGCTATGAGAGGAATCATTGACACATTTTGTGCTATTAGCTGAGCCTGAGGCTGAGTTTAATCCAGCTGAGGCACTAACATCCTGCCAATGTGCTGACTCAGTTGTATTTCTGTCTAAACCAGCATTTCCAAAGGCACTGTCATTGTCACCTTACATCACATGGTAGTTGCAAATAAGGTGAGAAAACACCCTCTGCAATACAATTATTGCCCTTCCTAAGACCCTCGATCCACGGGCAATGTTTAGTTCTAGTTAGTTTACATAAAGTGGGTCTTGATTTTGCAAATCTTTCTGCTCTGTGCAGCCCATGAATAGCATGGTTACAATCGTGAGCAAAACCAAACAGCAGGAATGTGTGATCAGCAGTACAGTATCTTCAAAGAATGAGATCTGTCTTTCCTTCAGCCAGTAGGCATCTCTACCATTGCATTGAGTGTGTTACTTTTGTAATCCCTGTTCTGCCTCACGTACCTTGTCTTACACAAATGAAATGTAGTGTCAATCTCCTGACGAGAGACTGGCCAGAGGTTGTCTGACTACATGCTTTCAGAAGGCAATTTTGAGTGATTTAAGATTACACTCTGAATTACTCGAGAAATCAGACCCGATGTAAAGATATTGCCCTAGAATACTGTGGCTTTCTTTTTATATGGGCGGTGCAATCAATGTGGAACAGGAAGAGCAGCCAGCCATACATGTACACTGTTCATAAACGCAAGCTCCAGAATGAACCAACACCTGATAAATATTTTGAAAATAACACTGTATAAACCACATAGGAAAAGTCTGTGTCCTTCTTTACCAATGTAAAGATCCCTGATGATCTTTACATTGGTAAGATCCCAGGTTTTTATCTAAGCTGCCAGTCCACACCAAAGTCAGGAAACAGCCTTTCTGCAAGCAAAGACACATAGGTATGAGCTGCTTCTTCTTCCAGTTTAAATACTACCACTGTTCCTTCAGCCTGTAAAGTGAATTCCATTATGTATGTTCATGGGATGCTCAACGAACTGTTTGGAAATTAATCTTCATTTTGCATAAGTGGAAAGAAACTGGAAGGACCAATTCTTTTTTTGTATTGGAGGATGTCTAGGATAACATATAGATAGTTCTATTAATATCTTTTTTTTTAAGCTCCTGAAAGACAAATGATGTAAGACAACCACTTCTTACTCTACAAGTTAGGTAAATAACAAGCAGCTTGGTTTTGGTTTTTTTTCCTATTTAGCTCTTCTCTATTCAAAATTGTTTATCAGCAAGATAAGTGACAGGGAGACAGATGCCCCAGCAGCCACCAGGAGCTACTACACTCATCTACACTCTTCTCATTTATGTGGAGAAACCACATAAAAATACATCTCTCTTTGCTTTCTGAGCAAAGTACAGAGAGAAAAATAACTCTCAGGACATGGGTGTTTGGGATAAGGACTGCCTCAGCTGGTCTGAAAGCAGCTAGTCTGGACAGTGGGAAGCAGCCAGACCCCTGTGGCTTCTGAACCCTGCCCAAGTTCATTAATCCTGTTTACAAGACCTGATTGTTTCTGATACCTAGGCCAGCTGGCTGAATACCTGAAGGAAAAATAGGGGAAAATTTAACTGCCTAAACATAGGCTTCTAATGTCCTTTGAGACATGTTAAACTAGCCCACTTGGCCTTCAGCTGCCAGCACAGAGAGGTGTGAATCTCCTCCAACTCCTCTGGCATACCTACTGTGTGGATGTCATAGGACAGCAGGACATGTCAGGGGCACTGCTTGGCACCTGCAGGTAGGCACTTGTTTAGGCAGATTAATTGTACTTTCAGATTCCTTACTAGGCTATTAATATGATTTAACTCCAGGCACCTGATTTTGATGACTGACTTAGGATTCTTAGTTAAGAACCTTAATCTCTCCTTTCCCTATATAAAAAGCCTGCAATCTTAATGTATGCACCTCAATTCAGCTGGCGTAAGTACCGTATTGCTTCCAAAAAAACGTGTGTTAGTCTCCTGGCTGAGCAAAGAAGCTGCTGTAGGAAGGCAAATTGATAAAAATTGCCGGCAGCTCCCTGCTGCTTAAGGAGCTGTTTCTGTGCTCCAGTACATTATTAGGGAAACTTTCAAGGCTAGATCAGAACATACTCAGAAAACAAACAGGAACAAGCACTTTAGTGCCAGGTTTGTGGCACTTCAGCTCCCCAGGTTCGCACTCCTATCAGTCTTATAAAGTTTCTGCAGTGTTTTGGCAACATGCTACACTTCTCAGTTGAAATACACTACTTAATGCAAGACTGGTAAACAGCTTGAATAGGCACAGCTTTGATTTATGAACTGCATCAATATGGTAATGAGCATGTTGGTTGGGCAATTAGTTTTAAATCGTATAAACTCACACCAGCTCTTGTTATTATGAGTACAAAGGTTTGTCAGAGCAGCTCTGAGTTCAGTATTTCAGAATCCTCTGGTGTCTATATGCCTATTAGACCAGAACTGAATCAAATTAAAGCCTCTGCTACACCTTCTGAATTTAATACCACTAAACCATGTGTATGAAAATATCAGCAGCAAATAGATTAAATAGATGCATCCATTTAAAATGCTACTTTGCATGCTTTCTTTTTTTCCAGTCCAAGATGGGCTTTGATCTCCAGCAATGTCTTTATCACCCTCTCTAATCAGTGTCTGTAATGAATGCTAAAGAATTGGTGACCCTGCAATAAATGTCAATTACTACAAAGGCCGTGCTGCAGGGCAGCCCCTGCTCTCAAGACCTGCTGAGTCCATGAGATATAAACGGCAGCAAGGGAGGACTGTGTCAGCTGCAATGAAGATCAGTTATTTCAGAGGGAGCAAAAGTTATTTTAGAGGAGCCTCCTGTGATCCCTATCTGTATGTGCAGAAAGGCCAAAATGACTCTTGCTCAAACCATTTTGGTCAAGCATCACTTTTTGGTACAAGAACTCTTCCCTCAAAACCAAGATATTTTTGGTGGATAGCCCATGCATGTTTATTTAATGAAAAAAAAGAAACAAAATAAACTGAAAAGATCATTAATGTTGGGAGATATTTACTCTTTTTGATTAGTTTTCAGGCTTTCAGAAGAAAAAGTGTTCCAGCATAAAGTGCTCAGATGAGTACTTCAGTATTTTCAGCCTTTCTATCTCTTGCTCCCCAATGTGATTTTTTAAAATTATTCTATTAAGTATTCAGTTAATTTGCCAGAATCTCACGGTTCTTTCAAATTCTTCTATTTGGGAGGTAAGCTTTCTTTTGTATTTTCTTCCCAGATATACCAGGCAAAGGCAAAACACCCAGCAATACTTAATGACAGCTGCTTTAGAGATGCTCAAAGCTTTATTTTGGTACAAAAGTGTTTCTTAAGCCAAGGTGCATATTTGAGGCCTGAATAGCTATTTTGAACAAATTCCCTGTTTGCCTTTCTGCTTTTATGTTATTTCTTCTCCTGTTATTTGAGATCTTCCAATAATTACAGTCATCTGTTTTCCAGTCTCAGTTCTTTAATTCCAAATTTCTACTTAGTGTGATTTCTTGTGCTTGCTAAATTAAAGAGGTTTATGGTATCAGATGTTCCTTCCCCATAGAAGGGGTCACTTTTTATCAAATAACAGCTCTCCTTTTTGGATAAACTCAAGCAAACATTTCAAGTGGTTTAGCAAATGTAGTCTAAAAATATCTAAACTAGCTCTAAGCTTACTAGCCTAAGTCTCACAAATAATGAAGCAGTGGAGCTCAGGCACACTTCTGTGATACACCTTTTTTTGAGGTACCCAAAGAGTAACTCAGGTCTTCACATGATACCTGCAATAACTGTATGCCAAGTTCAGAGGTAATTTTTGAAGGTATTCCCGGGAGCCTTCATAAGTTTGGTTTCTTATGCTATTTTGTGAGATTTCCACGGATTTTCTCCACCTGTGACATCTTTCTTCTATGCAGAATGAAACTGCCTGGGGTGGTTTCACATGACTTTGTGGAACAAAGAGGTAAATAAGCACCCCATCATGAAAAACTATGCCATCCACTAGTGAATGCTCCGAGAAATTTTAAAGGGTCTGCTATACCTGAAGTGTAGTCCACAAATAAAGAAGAGCTGGATTTTTTTTTTTTCAAAAAAAAGTAATTTGGAGTAGGAAAAAAATACCTGAAACACTTTATTTACAGTCTAACAGCTATATAAAGCAAAAGTGCAGGATAATTATTTCTTAACTTTTTCTAGTTTTCCTTTCCTACATCAGCCATTTCTTTCCAACCTTTAAAAATATAAACAAAAGATAAGTAGAAATCTTTATCAAAGGGGATGTCAATTTCCTGGCGGGATGATGCTCACACAAACATGAAATTAAATTAATCTGATTTCCATGGAAACACAGCATTGATGCAAAATCTGTTATAGAGTCCCTGTAACAAGCAGAATGGTTATTATTATGTGCAGGTTCCACACAGCATACAAGTATTAAATCAAATGATCAATACCCTCCCCTGACCAGGCAAGGGCCTCTGCAACTTTATTCAAATAAATGAACCACTGACAGAGATGGTGTGTTTCACCTTTATTTTTTGCAGTACAAAGTTTTGTGGTAATGTAAGAGAGATTTTCTTTCCTTCAGAATGCCTTAAGTCATTAATTCAGATATCAGAGAGTAGCAAAATTAGTAATTTTTTCCCCTTCGTGACAAGAAAAAAAGACTAGTTGCTTTGACTGAGTTTTAGAAGTGCTACAAATTCAGTTTCAATCTTCTTTCATTAAAAATGCAAGTTTGCTCATCTGTGCATATTGCACACAGTTTTACAGACCCTGTTATGACTGAGGATGCCTGTGCCATCTTAGTGGGAGTTAAAGATCAGTTTTTCATGAGGCTCAGTCACTGTAAATCATACCAGTCTAAAGTGTTAGTGTATATTTTTAATGCTAGATATAAAGTCTTATTTTAGCAATGAAGAATAACCACCACATTGGTAATATTTAGTTAAAAAGTATAAAAAGAAGTAAATATTTGACAGTTTTATTACCTCTCTGCTCAAATAAATGGTAGAAGAAATGCCTTCCTACCCTAATGCTCCACATAGTTTAAGGCTAACGTTTTTGATGTTTTTATCACTAAATATATAAGGAGGTTTGAGCTTCAAAAAGCTACAGGCCTTTCCTTTTGTAAAATGTCATCCACTTCTAAAGTGTGTCTCTCCAAAGGGAAAATTTGTCTAGCAGTAAACACTCTGATTTCAAAACTTCAAGCTCTGGCTGTTTTTTAATGCATATGTTAGTCCCCACTGCTCTTAAAAGAAGCTTAAAAATGGTGAAAGACTATAAGTAATGCACCTTTGGCTCCCCAAGCCAAAGTGATGACAGGACATTTTTTCTCTATGAAATACAGACGTCCCTGCACACCTCGTCCAGGCACAAATTGCAAACCACCCACAGCAGTGGCCATGACAAGGAACCAGAAATGTCACTGCCTCTGGCCACCCACACCAGGGCACTTACTGCTGACAGGTTTCTCTCTGCCACCTCTCTCCCTCTTTAAACTGAAGTCTAAAGAGCAGTAAATGAACAGTTTTTATGCTTTTTGCTGGTGGAGGAACATGGAATCAGTCTTGTTCATCTTTCATTGCCAGAAGTTATGTGAACACGTGGCAGTGCCTGCAGCCATGAAGGCACCATGTATTATTAACCACAGGGCTGTGTTGCTTTGGTCAAGCCCCACTTTGCAAGATGATGCCCAGCAGCAGTAAAAACCAGAGTTACTCTCAGTTTTTCCTGGGGAAAAACAGAGCCCTGTGTAGAAACAACACAAGAATGCACAGTAAGGGGAAAATCAGCTGTGCCACTTCCCAAAAAATACATCCTGAGACTTCAACAAGCCATGGAAAAACCATGCTCTGAGCTCAATAAATAGGCTGCATGATAACAAAAAAATGGACAAATGAAGATTTGTAATAGTTTAAAATTTCAGTTGCTCCAGCAGATGAAAATTAACTACCTTTCTCAGAGTCAGATTGTGTACAAATATACAGAAAATTATAACACCACTCTAAAATTGGATATATTCACAGCTTAACTTACTTATTAACCTTTTTCCATTGCATTTTAGCATATTTATGTTCTTAAAACATAACATCTAATGCACTAATGGAATATTCGCACATATGCAAATACTTGAGCAAGGACTCTGCTTATTAAACAACCTGGGATGTAGTCCCCATGTGTTTGCCATAATGCACTACTGTCATCCCTTTAAATCATCGGGAAGGCTGTCATGATTTTAGATCCCTAGGAGTTTCCATTGCAGTGAGAGACTGACAAGTATCAGACCGAGAGCTGCTCGACAGACCTTCACCTTGCTCCCGCTGAAAATGTATATTACCATATGGATTTTAGTGACTTGTCCCTACCATTCTGTAGCCTGGGGTTTCCTGCTGCACCCTGCACGAGACAGGCAGCCAAGGATGTGGCAGTACAGGAAAGGCAATGGTGAAACAAGACATGTTAATCTTTGACTAACTAAGTAAAGTGCTAAGTAATTAGCGTCGCCTGTATGTGAGTTATTTACACCTAGTGTAATTTCGCAAAAGGGTAAGTTTCCCTTTAATTTTGATGCAGTACCTTCCTGGCAACATCAAATTTTCAGTAAATTCTTGTCATAGATGACCTTCAGCTAAGTAAAGAAATGTTAACTTGCATAAACAATTCCAAAGATGCTTGAAAGTACCTTGAATAAACATCATACCTGTGAGGGTACAGGCTGTTATGAGCTTCTACCTGAAATACTGTTGAGCTTGCTCTTCTCAGAGCAAGATGCAAACTGCCATAGAGTTTACCTGCTATGTGTTTACTGCTACAAAACCCGCTCACCACACTCCATTTCCCTGTACAATGGAAATATATGGGAAAGCAGCAGTGTTCACCATTCATTTGCATTCTTCAGGCTGAAGACAGTATCAGGGCTCTGGGTGTCCAAAAGAACTCAGTTAGGAACCCCAACCTATGCAAGCAAGATAAAATAGTGGGACTACTAACTTCCAGGATTCGTTTTGGGAGAGTTTTTATGTAGTGGTGTCAAGTCAAATAGTGTATATGAAAGCAATTCTTCACAGACAGTTTAAATGCTACTGTAGAAATGCCTACCAGATGGGAAAGTTCTGTTTTAAGGGGTATTAAAAAGACAACAAGGAAGGTCCCCTCAAGTATGTGTACTCTGTTAATACATGGCATGATAATTAGTGTAAATGCTCTTTATCAAACACCATTTTATCTCAAATTAATATTTGTGTGGCAAGATTTCAGTTTACTCTGATAGGTACTTAAATAAACCTATCCAAATAAAGAAGTTTTATTTCTTTATAAAAGAAATAAAATTATACTAATTTCAAGATTCTTGAATTCTCGTTTTCCACTTGTTTCAAGAAAACACATATAGCTTTATTTTATGCAATATTTTCCATATGGGGGTGTGCCTCACTAATGTGCCTTACTACTTGAAGAGCTTATGACAAACAGGAGTACACAAGTGAAGATAAGTAGTCACACGTTTGTGTGCTGTTTGTGTTGTTATGAATTCAGCAATGCTGAGTGCCTCTCACTCTGTAACAGCTGGTATGAGACTCAGGAATTTCAAAACACAAGGTGCTTCTACATTTCACCAGAAACACTGGCTAAATAAAATGCCTCGAATTTTTTTCCCTCTCCCAAAAGGTATGTGACAAATCCACTGCCCACAGATGTGCAGAGGAGCTTAGAACTGTCTCTGGCCTGTGGAGCTGGCTGGGACAGCAGAGACAAACTGACCACTAGTGATGCAGAGAAAACCCTTCAGGTTCCCTTTGTTCTATTTATGTCAAACACCTTGGTGCTCCTGATGCTTCCCTTGTCTTGGTGGATGCTCTGCAGTGAATAACACGTTGCAAGCAGGGACAGGACTCTCCATGTAGCCTTGGTTGGGCAGGTAGGAGGGAGCTGCCCCATGGCCCATGACCCACCAGCTCTAAAAACACCTCTCAGGGCAGCCCAGAGCCAGGCAGGAGGTAGCCCAGGCACAGCTGCCTTCAGCAAGCCAAGCTGCTTGACTCTGGAGGTGCCTGGAGCACACATTTTTAAACTTGCTGAACATGAGCAGCATCTGTTATTAGGCCTTCTGCGTGTCTGTCTTGACTTGCAAAGTGAGCAAAAAGTCTAAAGGAAAGGACCCAAAGACAGAATTGTCTAGTACAGAGAAAGAGGGGTTTGAGGATGGTTCACATGGATTGAGATGAAGGCTTGCTTTCACAGAGAGCTGGAAATGCCTTGGATTTATGGTAAAGGTTGATATTTTTGAGCTATATGTTACTTTAAGTGATTTGCCACTGGTCAGAGAATGGGTGTGCTCAGGCTCTATAGTTACATGTGGAGTTATAACTCAGCCCATCTTAGAAAGATTGTGAGCCTCAATGTCACCAATAAACTGCAAAAAAATAGATAAGTGGAAGCAAGGAGCAAGGTCAGGGCTCTCCCTTTCCAGGGAGGATCTTGTCCCAACAGGCGAAAGACCCTGGTACCACCTTGCTCTCTAGGTTTAGCCCTGTGAATCTCATCTCCCTCTGAGTGTAGCGTTTGCTGCTGGCAGGAGGATTGTGCCATGCAGAGGGTGTTGAAGCCTAGTGGCTGATGGACTTTCCTGAAAAGTATGAGCAGAGTTAAAGACAGCGGGTCTCGAAAGAAAATATTCCAGCTCCTGGGCAATGAGAAGCCTCTTCTGCTGCTGCCATTAAAGCATCATCTCCTCTGAGTTCATGAATGTCATAAAGCAGAAGATCTGCTCCCAGGAAAGAAGGTCCTGCTTTATTCACAGCCTGGACTGCTCTAAGCACAGGTCACTGGGCAGGTCTTGCCAAGGGGTGGGGGCAGATGGGCCAAAGCACTGACAGCCACCGGCCCCAAGCCTTCGCAGTCACCAGGCCCGAGTGTTCATGCCAGGCAAGCGAGCAGGTGTGTTTTCAGATTTAAATTAAATTTCAGATGTAAACCAGAATGGAAGCCCATGGACAAGTGGCATTGATAAACACGGGGAACAAAAGCAAGGGCGTGCAGAAGCTGAGTTAATTGGTGCTTAAAGCACTTAAAGCAGAAATTCAGAAGCAAAGATCTGATGCAAAGATGACTCAGAAGCAACGCACTGGGTTTAGCTGGCATGCATAGGGAGCTTCCCTATTAAAGGGAGCAAAACATTTGTCAGTGCCAGAGGGTTTTTATAACAGAAGAGTTGCTTTAGCCCCAAAATGGTGTTTTCTAACAATGCTCTGTGCCCCACTACAGGAACACTAAAGCTGACTCAGAGAACTCTGAGTTGAGACTCTGCCCAGAGGAATAATATATATAATCTAAACCACTCTTACAGCTCCCCCTGTCAATTTAGTACAAGCATCATATCTGCAGTTGGATCTGAGGCTTAAAAAATGTGGCCTAAGGCAGGATTTTTTTTGCTCCTATGTCAATACATTAAAAGATCCAGAATGTGTTTAATAGTAGGCTGATGTGGATTAAAAAATATCACTAGAAATCTCAAAATATTGCTCTTGCTTTCTCTGGATAACATCTTACAGAAAGACATGCTTCACACAACATGATTTTAAAGTGATGAAATCTCTGCTTCTTCACTGCCTCTTTCTGTGACTCCTCTTTTAGCTCAAAGGAGTTGTGTCAATATAAAAAAATGTTATTTATATTGTAGTAGAGCCAGGGTGCCACATAAAGAACCTGTTCTTTATTGTGTTAAGTGCAGTAAATTCACAGGAATGAGTCCCTGCCCAAGGAACTCACAGCCTATAATTCCGAACATGGCACGGCACAAAGAACTATGGAAAGCACAAACGACCATACAGAAGGCAGATTGGGATGGGCATATTTAAACACAAATATTGGCCAGGGAGCCCATAGAGGCTCATGAAGCTGGTTGAAGCCTTTAGAAATACTGACATATCACAAAATGCTAATTTTATAGTCACATCCGGGATAATTTTTAAAAAGCATTAAGAAGCATTTTGAAAAACCCATAAAAGCATTACTGAGTTGTGCTTCAGTACTAAAGACATGAGAATATTCTAGGGGGTTTGGCCATTCTAAATCCAGGTGGAATCATGAAGCAAAGCATAATTTCAAAATATAGATAAAAATATTTTCAGTGATTTCATGAGAATACCATTTAGCCAGTTACTGCCTTATGCTTCTTTATGCAATTTTGACTTAGGTGAGATTTGGATGGTTTTACTCATTCAAAATACTTCAGCCACCTAAAGTAACTGTTTCTAAAGTTTTGATACGTCAATGCAACCTCACATTTTGTTGCTGTGTATTTAATATCATTCTTTCTTCTACGTGAATTTTCAAGTTATTTTGTAGAATAAAAAGTAATTTATTCTCAGCCAGAAATTAATTAAACCCCATTCATTCAAATGAAGATGATTCCATCTACTCAAGGACATTTTCTATGTTAGTGCCTCTTTTCCAAGATTCCATAAAGTGCTCAACGAAGTAAGTATCACAATTATGAAGGAAAGACCACGGAGGAAACAAAAGAAGAAAAGGCTGTGTATATAATTTCTAGAACATTTTGCACCTTAAAACTTCTGGAATTAAATATTGCATCAAATTTAAAGACAAAACATTTTACACTTCATCTTACTTAATATATTAAATATATATACTAAAAATAAATATATACTAAAACCAGGACTGGATTTACCCTCAGAGCATCTTGTGATATAATTCTCAGTCTGTCATCATGTTTACCCTTAAAAAAAATTTCTGGAAAACTGCTCTCCAGAGAGATGCAGCTTTTTTTGGCAAAAGATCTCCTCAGCAAGCTTCTTTTACTACCCTAACATAAAATGAGTGAAATCAACTTTATAGTCAAAGAAAACTGTTTGCTATAATAACTGAATCTAGAATTTCTTCCATGAGAAATTTCTTAGTCAGAGATATTATTTTTCTCCATTAGCTACTCAGCTCTTATTTACTGTAGTTATTAAAGACAGTTCTTCAGATAATACCACACCAAAGAGAACACCACCAACACCAACAAAGGATTAAACACAGTTGGTGGTTTGCTCCAAATGACTGTGAATCAGAGCAAAACAGATTGCTGAGGTGTGTCTTCTGCCGAGGCTCACACAGTCATGGTTTGGCATGTTTATGGGTCTGCTGTCTAGTTGTATTTTGTTAAAGTTGATTAATATAACTAGATTTTATAGATATATCATCTAATAAAACAATCAATAGCAATACTTTGAACTTTTTTGTAAAAAGTGTCATTGCTGCATTATTCATTTTATTGACTAGTGCACACAGACAATTAATCAATTTGAGCTGCAAAATAAAATTAGATGTAGTAGAGGTTTTAGCATAGCTAAAAGATTCAGCTGAGGAAAGATGTGAGGAGATGGGATGGAATAAAAATTAAAGCTATTCAAAGGCTATTTATTAAAAAAAAATTATTGTCATGGAATTGTGAGAAAAACAATTTCCTTTTTCCCAAACCAAACCAAACCCTACCAAACCATTTTAATAGGCCAAACACTCTAGTTCCTCTTTTTTAAAATTAATTTTGGGAAGCATTTTGCCAGCATTGAAAAAATGCGTTTTCTGAAATAACAGAAACTAATTTTAGAAGAAATTATTTTTTAATATTAATTCTTTCAGGAATTTCTGTTTTGAAGAATTTAACAAAGTTGTTCCCATCCTGAGCTGCACTGAAATATACTTTGAAATGTTAAATTGCAAGGTCTAATCTATTATTTCTGCTGTGCATCAGTCCAAACCCTAGTGAAAATAGCCTCTGCTCTAGAAAATCAACATAAATGGCCAAAATTGACAAAGAAGCATTAATAACATAATTTAAAAAAATTATTATTTCTGTCACAAATACTGGATGAAAAAACCTGAAGCTGGTAGATGACGATTTCAGTTTAACTTACTCTGTCTTGGGATATAAGTGTCAAGGAATGTCTCAGAGAAGACAAAACTGTTGACTTTGGGTGGCTGCAATTATGGCTGCCAGGATAAATCTTTCCTGTGTTGCAAATATAATCTATGAAAGGACTTCAGGAGTCTAACCCAAGATTTACTCCATAATCCAAGCTTGGAAATGGGGCCTGTTAGGCACAGTCTGTGTGACCAATTTTCGCTGTTTTCCTCAAAAGGAGCTGCATGCTAGAAGAATCTGTCACTCTCCAGAGATAGCAAAGCAGCTTAGGATGACAACTATTGACAGGTCATCTTTCGTGGAGGGCCATAAACCAAGGGGTGGGCCGAAACCAAGGGGCCATAAGAGCCCTCTGGAGGGATGGACCCTAGTAGAAGAAACTCTCCCCAGGTCAGGGTGAGAAAGGAAGTTTTCTCCCTGTTCTGTTATGTTAATGTACCCCAGTTCTGTTCCCCAGTTGGCCCATTGGCCTCCCTGCCCATTTCCTACCCTATAGTTCCCTGCTCCAGAATGTTCTCCCTTCCCTGCTTCCCCATTGGCCTCTGTTCCTTGTCCACTCCCACACCACCTCCCTGTTGGATCCCTTGCCCAAGCCCCGCCTGTGCACCGCCCCCGTGCCCCTGGAGGATTGGTTCCTGATGTTCTCTCCGTCCCTATTTCCCGCCGTTCTCAAACCTGGACCCTCCCCTGATGCTCGTCTTTTGTCCCTGGAACTCTTCACATGCGTGGTGCGATAAACCCCATATGGAACACCACGGGACCTTTCCCATCTCTTTGCCGTTGATCCATCTAAGAAGCTATCCGGGGGGTGTGTGTGTGTGGCACTGACTGTGAAGCCCCAGCTGGAGACACTCCAGAAGGTAGTGCCGTGTACTGACCCCCCAGCATCTGCTGGTACAATCTTTGCTGCCTGGTGATTGAATCTCACCAGCACTGCCCAGCCCAAACCCACATGTTGCACCATGAGAGACCAAAACTGATCTCCTGGGAGCGTTTGGTTTAGCTTGTCATGTCTCCATTGCCAGGGGGGACCAGCATGGTCCTCTGAGAAGCTATGGCAGTACTTCAGCAGGGACCTTTGAAGGATGTAGCAGGTCCTAGGCATGCCCCATGCCCAATTTATCTACAGACGCTCAAGTCTTGGGATTAGTCTATCAAACTTGTTAATGGGATGTTTGCCATTAAAAAAAAATAAATGGGCAGAGTGTACACAGCGATATTGGCAGAAAGAACTGCTGTCTTCTCATTATTTTCTCACACTTCTGGTGGAGTGAATAAATCAACTCTGAACATTGTTTAGGAAACTTGCAACACCGGTGTAGACTGCCTAAAATAACTTGCTTATTGATGACCTATAAATCCAGCTTAAATCTCACATTAACCTTTTCTCTGAGTAGCTTTTTCATTAGTAGATGATTAAGTGATTGGAAGTGGCTGCAAATGAAGCTACTCATCTTGCAAAAGGGCAGACCAATGTCCCTGTTGCTTCCACAAGCCCTGGTATTTTTCACAGTTGGAGGCACCACCTGAAGCTGGGCCATTTCCTCCACAAACTAATTCAAAAACTTAAACACAAACCATTGCAAGTTAGTGGAGAGACACCTTGTCTGTTTTTTTCCAGAGGAAGCTTAATTTCATACTTTCCATGCTGTGCTCAGCTCCCAGATCGATCTTTTATTTTTCCCCCACTGCATAACTATTATTAGAGTGGAATTTTTATTTATGTCAGTATCACATTACTATTTGTGATGTCACAGAAATCTTGCTTTTCACCTGCCAGAAGCTCATCAGAATTGCACAGTATTTTCCGTGTTCCTATGCAGCACTGGACCATAGAGTGATGCCATTTTGCCAGACCTACCATACTATATATATAAACTTCAAAGCACTTAATGAAAAAAATAACTATTTATTTCTTACTGTTAGCCTTTAAGTATTGCCTCTATTTTTAATCCCCAGAAGCTCAGCTTTGAGGAAACCCCCCAAATTAGCACAGTAGATTGAAACACCAAAACACACAGAAACAGAGCCACTTAAAAGTGACAGAAACCATCAGCAGGGACAACTGATCACACTGCAGTGGCAATAAATTGGTTCCTGCATCCACTACCAGTTTCCACTACCTTGTCTGCCAGATTATTACATATTTAGAGAAGTCTTCTGCTGAGAGATATACTCTTCAGTTTCAGCCCTTGACCTCATATTTTACCTTTTTGCTAGAGATTCAGACCTAGTTCTGTGTTCTACCCTTAGGTACTTGTACACTGTAATTAAATCCTATCTCAGCTGCTCCTTTTTCACGGCCCAACATGTTAAGGTCTTGGAGCCATTTCTTCAGAAGACATATTCTCCTGTCTCCTAAATTAGCCTTGTTCCCTGGATCTCTTCCAAGTTTTCCTTAGGGAATGCACCAAATTACAAACTTCTTGAAAGATTTAGAGGTCCAGCGGGGCTTCACGTGGTGCAATAATTGGGGGAGATTGGCTTTAAAGGATATGGCTGGGCAGGTTAAAGTCAATGGAAGTTCAATGTGTGGAGAGATTAGAGGATCAGGGCTTGGTAGACTGAATGCAGTATGTGACCTAAAAATGTTGGTAGGGATTCAAACAACAGTGTCTGTTCAAATCCTAAATCTAGGGCTGACTTTCATTCTTTGGTGTTCATTTAAATACCTTTATAAACAGCTGTGGTTGTGGGGAAGCCCAGGGAAGAACTGCAATATACTCCAAGTGGCGCACTGCTGGAGAGAGACACCTGAGTGTGTATAAGATGCTGCAGGGAGAGAGGCAGTAAGACTCCCAGCCCCGGAGTCCTGGGTGAGGCAGCAAGGTAGGAGCAGCTATGGAAGCTCTTGGATTCCCATCCTGTCTGGAATCAGGGTCAGGATGCTGCCTAAAGTCACCTGACCCTGTCCACCAAAACTGCTGTCAGGTGAGAGAGATGGACTGGAGCTGGAGAGTCAGCACCCCCACCTGTTTACCCAAAACCTCCTCCTCTCCACCCTCCACACTGGGGAAGGGCAGGGGGTCTGCTCCCTAGTCAGCTGCAGTCCGTCCATCCGTCCATCCATCCATCCATCCATCCATCCATCCATCCATCCATCCATCCTACTTGACTGGCCCCGAGTCATAGGTCTCGGCCGTCAGAGTTATCATAAAACACTTACAGAGGATGCCTAAATTCAACAAATCCATCACATAAATAAGCCATAAATGTAATTTGGCTGAAAGTGAAAGAAATGCTCTGTTTAACTATGCCTGGTTGTTTGGTGATTGCAGCGAGCGCCGTGACAGTCACAGTGATGTACTGTGTTCTTCTGAACAGTTTCCTAATAATAACTGTGCTACTACTCATAAATGACATTTCTCATATACAGCACCTGATAATGTCAGCTTCACTACACTAATACACTCATTGCTCTAATATCAAAGTCTTTCAGCCAGAGAATGCTTCCTACCTAAAAAGCAAAGCAATTTTTGTGCTATTTATCAGAAGACTTTGTGCTTTGTTTTCCACAGAAAATGGGATTGTCCTTTCTATGTCATATGAGAGTCCTTATCCCAACAGATAACACAGAAGATTAAATAAAAATAAGGGTAGGAAAATAGATCACAGTATTTGCCCATTTATGCCGTGTAAGTGGGTTTAATAAAAAAAGTTGTTTATAAAAAGCAATACTGAAAATCTTTTAGGGAGCAGGTCAGGAATATCTGAAACATTATTTGAAGGCCCTTCCCATAAGAAGTGGACTCCTAGGGCTAGATAGCACATTTTCAAAAACTGGGGGGCTCCATGAATGTTACATATCAAAAGCAGGACTGTTCCGTAACATCATCCTATGCATATTCCACTAAGAATCCTTAAAAAATATTTCTGCTAGGGATCTCTATCAAATATGTGTCTAATCTAGTATTTTGTGTCTCAGCCCTGTCCCCTTTATGAAAATCCCTGTACACAGAGTTTAGTCTTGTTTAGTCTTTATCTTTCAAATATTTACTCAAACTCCTAGAATCTCTTCTTCCTTCTACCTTTTATTTTACTTTCTATGTTTTTAATTCCATCTCCTTTTTTTATATTATAGGTAGGATGAAAAAATACAGTCTAATGCAATACCAGGAGAGTATTTCTGTCTTGAACCCCTGCTGAAATGCTGTTCATTTACTTGTAGTCTCTCAGACTTGGCAACCAGCCAACAACATGATTTTTAAAATGTTAAGGGAAAAAGTTCAGACAATGAAACAAAGTCCAATTAGAGGGACTAATGTCAAAGGGTCTTTGCAAAGGATTAAAATGTGCACAACACCAGAAGTGGCCTTATTTCAATGTTTTAGACTAAGTGGAATAGAACTGATGAAAACTCTTGCACGAGTGCCAGCCTTCGCCTTTGCAGGCTTCGTTGTTGTTTGTCTTGCAGCACAACCACGGATGACAGACTCTGTAAATCTGTGGTGAGAAATGGACCTAGTCTGAAGGAGCTTGCAATTTAAACATGCAAAACAAGAGATTGGAAGAAAAACAGTCAGAAAAGTCAGGCAGTAGGTATGTGATAAAGTCAGCAGCTGCACATGTCCAGATCCTGTTCCCGTTTGGTTTCAATCAAATACTCCAAGTCTTAGGGTTTTCTCACAACAGTACCAACAGAGAAGTGGCAAATTAAGGCAGCCAAAGTCATCATCACTATATCTAAAAGGTGCTAATATCCAGCTGAAGGGTTTTTTTCATTATTTAAATGAGCTTTAAACAGGTTGGGAATAGGTACTGCAAGGCTCAAAGCAAGCCTTTGGCAAATCCAGCAGTACAGTTTAGGAAGACCAGACTTGATTACAGCTGAAGCTGCTGCTGAATCCACCTCACTACTGCCTTCTTAACTTAGTCCTTTGGTGCTCCCTCCAACTTAAATGAAGGATTAAAAAGGAGAGCACAATGACTGCATGCTGCATGGATGTAAAGCTTCTTACTGTTAGCTTCTAAAACTACATTTTCTCAAACTTTATTTTGTTTGTCAAAAGACTTAATGTGTAATTAATCTGTTTTAACAGACAAGAAAATGTGTTCTAGCAAAAAGTTCCTCCCATGTGTGTATGGTCTGTTCAAATAACCCTTTTCCCATCTTCTCTGCAATCAGGAGATTTGAATTCTAATGCAAAATGTTCATGCTAGAACCTGATCATATCCCAGAGCTACGATTCTCAGTGGCATCAGTCCATGGTATCTGACAGTATTTGCCAAAAACATGTCAGGACTCCCCTATAGTTCAAATCACCCCATAAATTCTGCACTTGCACAACATCAGTGACCTCATACCCAAGGCATGCCTTAATGATCAAGCAAGTGGAAACGTTCAGTAAATACATTGAATGTTTGACATTGTTATCAGTGGGTGTTCCCTGGGTCTCTTGTGAAACAGTCCCAAGATTAATGCAAGGCCAAGAAGTGTCAGCTCAGTGAAAACCTTAAATGTTAGTTAAGAAATTTAAATAGACAACAGCAGTCCTCTTGCGCTGAAATTCAGCAAAATAGTTCTTAGAGAAGTATTGGAAAAAGAAACCTGAATTTTTTTAACAGTGAGTTATTTGTGTTACTTTGACTGATTTTCTTTTAAATCATTGCTTATGACATTATGATGCTGGAGGAAGTATGCCAGTCTTATGAGAAGTTCTGAGAAATGAAGCAGTAAAGAGTCTACAAAAGTTTTGATAAAGTCCATGGTAAAAATTAGGCTTGGTACAGACAACTACCTCAGCCTTTCAGCCTCTCTGAATCAGGTCTTGGAAATACTCCCAGTGAAAAGAAGGTTGATTCCCTAAACCAGAGCACAGTGCCTCCTCTACCGTGCACGATAAACTTGGCTCCTTCTACTGATTCCCATGTCAGCAGAAGGCATTGACATGCTGTAGCAAAATAACAGAGAGAAAGGAATAAAATCAAAAAGAAAGGCAGATTTTTCTCACTACTTTTATTTCCCTGCACTTTATAGGCTATGTCAAATTGAAGTACACATGGTTGTTTTTGCACACTGGGCATCCAGTGCCATCTAACCTCAGACCTATGGGGCAGCCTCTGAGGGGATGTGTGGGGTGCTGGCAGGGGCTCCATCCACATGGCTTTGGTGCCCTGAGCAGCACATAAGGGAAACATTTAGCAGCTCTGTGTCTCAACCACCATGCTCAGTGTTGCCTTTCTTTGGTAGTCTTGCAAGGAATGAAAGCCTTAGCCTGTAAGTATTATACATTCCTGATTATGATTACATTCCTGATTAGGCTGCTGAAGAGAATGGGACAAATCAAACACTTTAAGTACATGTAGGAAGGATATATAGGGAAAGGGTTGAGTTTGGAAACTTTGTGTTAGTGCATCTTACATCAATGCAGAGGCACATAGCTAAACTTATCAACAGCAAGAAATGCAAAACTGATTTCCTGACCTGCTGGCTGACACTCTGTCACAAGCATCACCTGGCTGCCTTTGGACTGAAATTATTTCCATCAAATAATTCACATTCACAAACTAAAGGACATAAATGGAACACTGCAAATGACGGATTTGCAATGGCCTGAGCTGAAAGGAACTTACTGTATAGGACATAGAGATATTTGGATGACCCTACGAGTTGGCTATAATTGTGTTCAAGGCGGTGGTAAAAATGATGGATTACAGTCACATTTGTGTGCTACTTTACTAAGTAATGAGCTGCACTGTACTACATGTTTTGCCTCCAGGAACATCTACTTATGTCATTCTTTTTAGTCATCTTTTTGCAGCAGAACATCATAGTTTGATAACCAACATCTTTAGTTTTAGGAGTGCAGCATTGTGCCAGATCTTTAACGTCAATCACTGTGTAAAATGAAGTATTTACAACAAAATGGTCTATGGATTCTAAAAAAAAAAATTTAAGATCCAACATGAACATCCATTAGCAGAAGTTTTTCACTTTTGCTCCCTACCTCTGAATTGAAACCCTGGACATGTCAATGAGCACATTCACAGGTAAGCAGGTGTGAGAGGAAAAGCAGGGCAGTATCCTCCCAATAGCATCCCTGTTCTCAGCTGCATTGTGCCTTTTGCATGGTCTTGGTGGGCTGGCTTCCAAAAGTGTCCAAATGCTTAAAGAAGTAGAAAATCATTTTAAGGGATGCACAAAGCACCTAAATGAATTAAGAGTGTCCCATTTGGTTGTCTACTTCAGGAATGAGCATGCAGGCTTTGGTGTGAGGGAAAGCTTTTCCTTAGGAAAAGAGTTGAGCCTTCATGAAGAAATGAGTGGGCTGACATTTGCTCCTGCCCTGGATTCCAGAGCACTAAAAAGGCCTTATGAGCAGCCTGATGCAGTACTCTGGGCTAAGGTAATGTCTTTACTCCTCATCAAAGATGAAGCTTATTTTCACTTTTATCATAGTTTTTTTCAACCTGGGGACTTTATGTGGATAACACCTTACTGGAGTAAGTGATACCCGCTGTTACGTGATAAAAAATGTCTCAGTAATGATTTTTAATGTGGGTAAAAGACTGTAGTACAATAAACAGAAAATATGTTTATCCTATTACAGCTAATGCCAAGGATAAAATCCTCTGTGATTCCTCTGTGCACACAAACCAGATGCTGATAGGCCCAGCTGCAGGCCTCATTTTACCAGTTTATCCAAGTCATCCTCAGTGAATAATTGCATCTTGTCTTTTTTCTAATCTAATTCCATCCATTATCCAAGATGGATAGTTTCCAGATATAGTGTAGTGGCGGAAATGTCTGCAAAGAATAAAAATTGTGCAAATCTGCTTCTTGGTATATGCAGTCCACAACTCTTCTGCCAGCCCTTCTTGCATCTGAGCAGGTCTGCATGTGCAGGAGGAGGAAAATGAGAGGCATGAGCCACAGTCTGAATATCCAGTGTTTATGCATCCCACATGGCAAAAATGAGTGTATCGCCTGATACTGGTCATGGCATGCTAAGACCATGCCTATAGCATGAACTTATATATTTACCCACACCTCTGCCTGTCCATACTTCAGTTTCTTGCGTCAGGTTAGATGGGAAGCTTATTCACTCAGCTGTCACTTTTTTTGTTGTGTGCCTGTATGGCAGCAAGAACAGGGGAGTCGTGGCTCAGAAAGGACAGCCTGTGCCAAAAGGTAACTCAAATAAAAATGCCTCCATGTAAAAAAGACATGCATTAGGTCATTGTCTACATGAGGTAAAGCAGCCTAGCAGGATAAAACCATCCAGTTCTGGTGGGGCAGAGGTCACCTCTCTCCAGCACTCTTCGTTCCCCATTTTTGTCCTTACAAAGCCGTCTGGGTGCTTAAAGATGTCCTAGCACCTTCTCAATAAATGCCCTCTATCACAGTGCCTCACAATTCAACCCAGTGTTTTAACTGGGAAGTGTCTTCAATTGGAAGAGAACCTAAAGGAGCAAAAGGTAAGATAACTCCTTGTCTCCAGGAAAAGAAGAGCAAAGCAAAAAAAGTGAGGAGTCCTCTTCCGAAGGTGTAAATCAGACTGTGAAGCTCACATACCCAAGGGAACTGCATGTGCTATCCATAAAATCCGATTGGTTATGAAATTGGATGTTTGTTTAATTCAACAGCATTCACGTGCTTGGCTCATCATAAATCTTAACATGTAAATCATCCAACTACATGGATTTCAGCATGAGCAGATTTCACACTGTTTCTCATGCAGAAGATATTGGAGATTTCCTGATTTAGTCACTAGGACTGTTTTAAGGGTTATTAATGGGCAAAAATATGTCACCTGTTCTCAGTCATCTGCCTCAAATCCTATAAGCTGAGGGTGGGGTTAGGGACCACTTCAGGTGCAAGCCTGGGTGTTAGTACAGACCCTGCTACCCAATCCCCTGATGGGGCAGACATAGCCCTAAACCATGCCCATGCAGTGCTTGGGCCTTCAGCTCACGTTGTGATTTGGATCCCTTGGGAGTCTCACTTGGGCATTAGGACCCTCTGTGCCAATTTCGGAATCAGAGGAGGGCTCCAGCAGCCAGTGACATCTAGGGTGTCGAGCAGATGCACATCTCCGTGCTGCAAGGAGGATCACATGGACAGAGGCAAATGTGAGGCATCACCAACTCTGCTAATAGGTGGTCTGAGCTGCATTTTTAACACAGAGTTTATCATGACAGTTGATGTATTTTAAGGTTGGATGCTGCTGAGCTCATTCATCTCACAGAAGGCGGCAGCATGATGGAGCATAAAAACACATCACTGACACAAAAGCAGACTGATGTTAATTTAAAAACAAAGCTTAAACATCTGCTCCAAGAACCAGCTCTCTAGTGCATAGATGGGAGCACTAAAGTTTGAAACATTACCGAGTGTTTAACCAGTACTACACCAGCTGTTAGACGTTTTTGGCAATGGTGTAGATATTATCTGGCAAGTTCTCATGAGCAGCTGACAAGAATGAAGAGTGACATATAAGAAACAGAAAATGCCAGCCATATGGCATGAATATTATGTTAATGTTTGAGGTGTCAAGCAGTAGTCGCTTGTGTTTAATTTGAGTGAGCAAAATTTATATGGATTTTAATGATTACACGATGTTATACACAATTACATTTACATCCCCATATTGTTACAACTGTAATTTTGCCATTTAGCAGTAATATACGCTGAACTAAATTTCTCCACTTAGGAGCAATGTTGTTATCTTTATGGCTTTAATAACACATCTCCACCTCACAGGTATAATGTTTATTCCTGCAGTGCCACTGCAGTCGGTGAGTCAGCTGTGATCCAGCCTGCAAGGCACCACTGGCTGACGCTGTAGCCTGAGGTTGTTTAGTAAATACCAACAGCCTACGAGAAGTGCAGCTGCCAGGCTTTTTATGGGGGTGTGTCTCCACAAAAATAAGTTACACCGATTTGATCCCCAAACCTCTTCATGCTGCTGGTGTATTTACTGTGCATTTTCAGAAGGGAGTTCTCATGGCAGACTGGGTGTCTGAGCTTCTGACACTGAAGGGGAGCCCCACTGGCAGCTCAGCTCCACCACATTTCCTGAAGGAGTATGATGACAAGCTGTTTTACAGACATGTGCGATATCAGAACTAGATTTTGTCACTGAGAAGTGGAAGTAGCAAAGCCTGATGCCATAAAATTGTGTGTCCTACTTGCTCTGCATCTCACCCTTAAAGAAGCTTAGATCAGCCTCATATGTCTGGCACCAAAGGGAAAGGAAAACCAGCCTGAACTGCTGGATTGCCAGTAGCTGGATTGTCACAGAGACAAGGCATTAAAATGGCTGTCTGGTGAAAGTGCATTTGTTTGATGATTCATTTTGGGCTGGGGCAGCTTCTTGGTTGCTGCATAGAGCAGCACATGACATGAGTGACATCTGTGCTGAGGCACAAGGGCAGTGGTTGGACTTTCTGTAAGGAAGACTAGCACCACTTCTGTGTCTATCTTATAGAAGGAATAAAAATTATAAAAATTAAATTAAAAAGAAAGAGAAAAAAAAGAAACAAAGATATGGGGATGAATTAAACAACAGCAAAGGTCCTATTAGGGATGACATCACAGATTGCTTACCGTGACATTATTTTCATCCATGCAAAAGATTTAAGTGGTAAAAAATCTCCTGATAAACGTGTTTGTGGGGGAAGTTTCCACTCCTTGTGGTGTTATATGGTGGCTATACCATGCAGATATAACCAACATAGGCTGACGGTGTTATGAAGAAAGGAATTAGACAGACACACAGAGCAAATTGTGAAAGATGCAGGTGGGCTAGGAAGGCTGGACCAGGACCCTCCCCGGTTCTGAGAGGAAAAGGAATTCCTATGTCCTGCAAACACTCCTTGATGTATTTGTGATGCAGGTCTTTGCTGTGTGCTTGAGCTGTGCTGAAAATTGATTGAGTAGGTAGAAAATGTGTGCCTAGTGCTGCCTGCCACAGTTAGAGGGTTATTATTAAGTGGATGGAGGATATATTGGCTGGAGTGAGCACTTTCTGTCATGAAAGCTCCAAAAGTTGGCTCAGATGTTGCAGGACAGACTGTCTGCCTGGAGCTGCAAGTTTTGCCATTCTCTGTTGAGCTCCTCATTACAAAAGCTCGATGAAGGACAGGTTGCCCTCCATATTACTTGGGCAGTGGCCTTGCTGGTATGGTAACACTTCCACTGCCCTTAGATGCAAGCCACACTTTCCAGGTTCTTTGGGGGCAGCATCTTCTGCTCTTTTTAGCAGGATTTGGGGTCTAGCCAGCATCAGTCTCGTGTAAGCCCTCACTGTAACCCACTTGAGCCCCTCAATTTGCTACCTGCTTGTCACACTAATGCCATCCCAGTGTGTCTGCCTACTCTTGACTGCTGCACTGATGCTCCTATGAGCAGTGCGAGGCAGAGCGGCTCTCAGTGTTTTTATTTCCTTGTTTTCCTAAAGGGCATAACCAAGTTTTTTCATAAGCACAGTCTGTGTGCTTTTTCCTCTTCGAAAATCTTCATACAAAGCCTGCATCTTGTTTTTCTTCTCTATACAGTTTTGCACTTACATGAGTGTTAGGTCCACAACATTTTCAAAGCATTGTTCAATGTATTATTCATATAAATGCAGGGCTGATGCTAGTCCACACACCCATCTTTGAGGTTAAGCTCTGTGAGCTGCATTTTCATATGTAGAGAACAGCTCTGGTCATAATGCCAAGTACAATAATAATTACAAAAGGAGGAAAAATGTTACCCTCCAATTACCCCATAAGTACTGCGGAAGCAAAGCAAGGACAGCGTTTGGGTAGAGCCAAAAGTGAGATCTAAGCCTCATAAGTGAAGATAGAATGCAGCTGTCCCATAGAATAGCTCTGTGCTTTCAGTTTAGTACTGTCAATCTTATCACCAATGTTATCTTAGATCTATATATATATAAGAATACAATAATTTTAAGTTTCCCGTTTATTTTGCTCTGAAGGGAAATGGGGCCATCTGGTCTCACTTTGGAGGTGATAACCAACAACTCTGCTGGTAACGACAACTATCAGCTCAGTGGTGAAAAAAACACTCTCTCCTCCCAGGATAACAAGTGACAGGAATGACCTCAAGTTGCACCAGGGGAGATTTAAATTGGATATGAGGGAAAAAATCTTCACTGACAGGATGGTCAAGCGCTGGAATAGGCTGCTCAGGGAAGTGGTGGAATTACCATGTCTGTAAGGCTCCAAAAAAAAAGTGGATGTGGCACTTGGGGATGCGGCTTAGTGGTGAACACAGTGGTGCTGGATTAACTGTTGGACCTGATGATCTGAGAGATCTTTTCCAACCTTAATTCTGTGATTCTATGGAAATGATGGAAGTTTAATAATTTTGGAAGTGCCACAACAGCAGCAGCGATGGAGCAGCTGCATGGGAACAATGCAGCTGCAGCACCCAGTGGGGGAGGCAGAGCTGTGGCCAGGCAGGAAGGTGCCAGCCCCTTCACAGCCTCTGGAGAGGAGGACATGGGGAGGAGTAGCAGATGCCAGAGCCTGGTGTGGACACGGGCAGGAAGGAGCTAGGGGACAGGAACGCTGCTGCTCCCTGCCCTGGTGCTTGTCCTCAGGATACAGTGGGTGTTGCATTTCACATCACCGTGTTTCTGTTCATCCTCCCACCTTTTGCTTGTGATCTTTCAGAGCAGGACCATCTCCTAATACATGTTTATACGGTGAGGCTCTGTAAAATGCATGCACTGTGAGGCTCTGATCTTGCTTGAGGCCTCTAGTCATGACTGTAATACAAATGATAAATCGTCATCATAAAACAGGACTGCACAAATCCATAACTCCTGTCATAACTCTGGGATGAAGTGTCAGTAGCTTGCAGACATGTGACAAGGTCAGGGAGACCATGAAGGGCCAGAAGATGTGAATCCTTACAGAAAAGAGGAGATGCTGAATGGCTTTGAAATATTTCTAATATGTGTCAGTGTTGTGCCCGTGTCAGTTCACAGCTGATTTCCTTTATTGATGTCACCTCCTGATAGCGAAGTGGCTGGGAAAAGGATTGAGCCACACATCACAGGCAGTCACCAAGGTGCAGCTGTAGGAAAACATGCATAAGCAGTCGGCAGGTGCTTCCCATCCTCAGGCTGCACTGAGGGCCCCAAGCTGGCAACCAGGCTCCAGCAAAACCTTTTCTTTGTCTTTTTACTGATGCCTAGAGACACTTCCTCGTGTCTCCTCTCTTTTCCCCCTCTGTCTTACGGAGGAAAGCTGTGTGGGTATCTCCTGCAGGGGATTTCAACAGTTCTAGAGACTCTCCCTCTCACCTGTGAGTTAGCTCAGACATCCACAAGGATCATTGGCCAGGGAACTGCTTCCCCAGCCAGCATTTCCAGGAAGCCTCAGGGTACGTGGCTAATTTCCCTGACAGACCCCATCTATTGCTTGAATCTCTACAAGTTAACAACATGCTTTGCAAAAGCTGTCATCACACTCTAGGGTTACACATTTTTTCAGTGTCCCCTAACCTGCAGGGGCAAGGAGTTTGGGAGACCCAGAGCATAGCAGAAAAGATTTGCTGCAATAATGTGAGGAGCTGATGGTGAAAACCTCAGCAGTTCTGTCCATTCAAAGCAAATCAAATAAGCATAGAAATATCTTTAAACCACTGTATCTGGAAAGAAGCCATGCTGTCTTTTCAGCCAAAGTGTGATGCTTGGAGAAAATGTAGCTTCGGTAAGCTGAAGACCAGGTGAAAAAAAAACCATGAGGGGAGAGTCAAGCTGTATTTATGGAAAAATATTTTGTCCTTGATGAACTGAAGGATTTATGCTATTCTTTCCTGTAGCTTCACAACTTCCAGGCAACAATTCCCAGTCTTCCTCCTTATTCCTGAGATTAGAATTTTCAAAATATTTTTAAGTGTTTCAAAATAAATGTAGTCTTTAAAGCCTTCCCTGCTGTAGGCTATGCTATCTGTCACAATGGATTACACAACCAGGAAAAAACCATCTTGTTCTCAGTTATGACTGCATTGTAAGGAGCTTCTCTAGTGACTCCTGTTTGCCAGATGACATCGTTTGTGGACAGATAATTACAATACAATGGATTTTTTTTTCATCATTGTTAAATTTTACATTTGGTATTGAGTACTCTAAATGAAAGCAGGTTCATTATTCAATGGTATTGCCAAAATCGTGCATGCTATTGCAAGAAAGAAATCAATCCCAGATTCAGGTCCTGGTGTATTGACAACACCAGAATAACTGCTCTCACTCCATCTTTGGGGAGTAAATTTCCATAATTAGGATAAGAATTGGGCCAAATAGCTTTGGCACAGATGACACAGTAAATCAGATGAACACAGAGAATTAAAACAATGAAGCCGGAAGGAGAAAAGCAGGAAGGGCTGAGAAGTGACATCAAATAAAGAGATGTGAAACAGATGTGCTTGAACCTGAGCAAGGATATGTTTTGGGATAAATGAAACAGACACGAGGCAGTTTTCCCTGGAGAGCCACCCAGAAGTAACATGCTTTAAAGAAGAATTCAAATTCAGAGAATATGCCATAGTCAGTATGATAACATGAGCATTGGGCACGGAGAGAGACCAGCACAGAAAATGATCCAGAGGTAGAAAAGGAGAAAAATTGTTCAAGAAATTGGAAGTCCAGACAGAAAGAAGCAGCTTTGAGAATGTACAGGAATGAGACTTGGGAAAGCTGGACATTACCTGAAGGCAGAAAGCATGTCAGTCTTCCTAAAAAAAAATAATTACAATAATTTGGACTGCTTTTCAGTACAATGCAAATGGGCTAGTGACATGCTTAGCATTAGATGCAGTGCCACTAAAACATTGCTTGGACATTCTTGTCCTTCATTTTACTGCCATGACAGTGCTGAAGCACCACCATGAAACACCATGAAACACCACCACAAGGATGCTCTCTCTAGGCTGCCAATCCTTTATCTTGCCCTATAAAGATCAGATCCTGGAAATGTTAGGCCAGCACTCCATCCTCATAATATTCAGGCACCCTCTGAGCGGCCTCATTTAAATCCATACAAAACACATCTCTTTGCATCCTGGTTTCAGGAGATCAAATTTCCATCCTTTCTTATCCTCTTCATGGACACAAGCTTGTGGTCCTCCCTGCTCTGAGCTCATCTTTTCTATCAAAACTTACAACTATGAGACTGACTATTCCTCACTTTTCCCAGTTAACAGCAGCAGATTCAACTTCCAGACTAACACCTGCTTTTCTTGCTTTTCTTTCCATCATATTTAAAGTTAACACAGAAAACTTTAAACAAAGCTTTTATTATAGTTAAAATATTTAAATATAGTTAGATTTTAACTTTTAACATAGCTAACATAGTAATAGTCTTCAAAATATCATCTTGCAAATCTCTCCTTGAAACCTACTTCTGTAGTACCCTACAACTCATGCTCATCTGACCGAGGTTAAGTGAATGTGCAATTTTGTTCCTCTTTCTTCTTTCTACATTTTATTTCTGCTTCTACCTGTTGGGGTACCTGTTGTTGTCATCTCCCCAACCTTCAAGTGAGTTTGGAGCAAAGTGGGGCTGTGAAGCCGTCTGTCTGTTCAGTCACTGTACTGCAGAGTCCTCCTACCATAGAAAGCCTTTACTATGGGCAGGACTAGGAACTATTTGCTCTCATTACCATCATCTCCAGGAAGGCTAGAAGACATCTGTTGAATCTGTGTAATAGCCCTTTCCATTTCCATTTGCCCTTTGTCTTTCCAGCTGTAGAGACCCACCCTGATGTCTCATTAACAAAGTAAAAATAATGACGCTGTTTTGTTTTCCCACCTCCAGGCAGCTGCAGAACCTTCACTGACCAACTGTAAGCCAAGTCTCTTGTCTCTGGAGTCCTAATGCTTGAGAAACTGACTAAGCAGTCTTGGTTTGCAGTCTGTTTCCCTTGTGTTCTGTGCCTTTCAGTTAGCTTCATCTGGGATCAGCAGTGGAGGGAGATCATAGGGTGTGGGGGAGATGATACAGACTGAACTCAAGACAAAGGAATGCAAAGAAGAGAATGCCAATGGCAGAGGAACAAACTAGATAAGAGGTAATTTCATTCCTCAGCTGAAGAAATCCATATTTTAAATGAAGACTAGCATGAGTTGCCCTCCCTGTTCTGGATCCCAGTCTTCCTCTTTCTTTACTGCATTGGCCTGCAAGGCCTGGGCTCCCTAGAAGGCTTTTCTTGGCTATCTTGGCTTTACAAGTTGTTGAGAGTGATAGCCCTGGAGCTGCTGGATGAATAAAGTAGCTAGCAAAGGCTGGCCTCCTTAACTAACTTGGCCACAGACCCCTCACATGCAGAAAAGAGATGTGGGATTTACTAATGGGTGCAGCTCTACCAGGAGAACCAGGTACATGGTCGCTAACATTTTTGCATGCTATATAAGCCCTGACAAATTTCTGGAGACTTTTCCGTAGTCATTCTGTCCCCATAGTGTCTGTTGGAGAAAAGACATGGACAGAGCACTGAGAATAATATTCCCCCAGGTCCCAGAAAGATTTCTTGAGGCTGCCTCCAGCAGACAACCTCATGGAAAAAGGAGGAGAGGGACTAGGAGTTAGTCACTCCCACTTAGACCAAGGCTGCATCCTCCCTGGCAGGTGTGGCCCTATTTCCATCATTTTCTTGGCAGTTTGAAGGTTTATCATGAGATAGAATCACTGGCGAAGCCATGGGTGGGTGCCGCAGCACGAGGAGTTCCTCATCCCTGCTCCCGCTGAGGCTGGGGCAGAGTCCCCCTCAGCTGTCACACAGCGACATGACCTTAAAATAACAACTTTTCAAACATTTTTGAGGAACATAGATTGCTGACAGGGAATTTCAGGCAATCTAAATCTTAGGTGAGGACAAAAATTCTGTGAAGCTAGCTTCAAAAAAGATTTAGTTTGACCATATCTTTAACCTGGGGATTGATTAAAAGAAGGGAATTTTCAGTGATCAATTTCTACAGGGTCTGAAATATAACAGGTTATTAAATACACATCTCAACAGCTGCAGAATCTGACAGAGATATTGTTCTCCCTAAGCATTTGGTAATAGAGTATTTCAGATGATTAAATAGCCAATAAAGTCAGAGTCTTTGCTAAGTAGATGGATACCAGCAATATTGCAAAGGTAATTATAGATTTCTATCAAAAAATTCTTGACTCAAAATATTTATTCTCAGACTGAATCTAATACTCAGGTCTCACTTGAAGAAAAAATATTTTAGCCACTATTTAAAGGTTTCCAATTTGCTCTATTGTAGTGGCTTTCAATTACAACCAATTTCAAGGTGTAAGTTTTCAGACTGAGTATTCCTTTTTTCAAGGTAAATCCTCACCAGTTGTCACATAAAACTAGTTTTTCCATTACTCATGCTCTTATGCTTTTTGGCAGCACAGGGATGCTTATTTCCTTTGCTTCTTCTCAGGCATTAGCCAGTTGTGATATCTGTACCTCTGTAAAGTTACAAAGTAGTAAGAAAGGGTCAAAGCAACAGAAAACAGAGTTGGGGATGCTTGCAAAAAAAAACCACAGGAGGGTCCCTCATGCACAAAATTATTAATTTGCATCTTTGTTTCTATTTCAGCCTTTTTTTTCCCATTGCCCTTTTAGATCCTATACTCATTCTCTGGGAGGGCCACTAGAAAACCAGGGTATATTTTAAAATCTTGCATATTCAGCTATGCCAGCTAATTCACAGGCTGCAGAAAAAAAAAATTCTTGACATCTGTAACTTATCCCATTATCATGGAGGAGCGTGCAGCAGAGCTTGTACTCACACTCAAGCTAGTTTATCTCTACCTCTGATTATTTTAGCCTGGTTTAGAAAAATGTATTGAATACTTGTTTCCATTTAGCTGAGCCAACCCACACCATACAGCGCTGGCCATGTCTGCTTTGCTTTGCGTTTCTTCGTGTCACCTCCTATGCAGGCTTTTCTAACCCCATGCCCTGTCTCACTCCTTTTTTTCTCTTTGAAACCCTGCCTTGAGGACTCATTGCTGTTGTAAAAAATGAGAGGGCAATGGCTCAGGTGTAGAACAACAGAAGATATTTTAAATATATACAAAAAAAGAGATGCTGTTGCATTCTTCTCCTACCAGGTGGATAGTGCTGCATTTCTCAGAGAAAGCATTTCTGAGAAGCAGAGAATTTCTGGGCGTATGTGTGTGGCACCTGGGCTGGAGAAAGAGCACTGGAGACCAGTGGGCTCCCACTGCAAATGTGGCTGCCTCTCCCACCTGTGGCTCCAGCATCACCATCCCTGGGGTAAAGGACAGCCCCTGCTCACCCATAAAATGCAGCAAGGACATGAGTGTCACTACAGCAGCACGGACAGCTTAATCTGCTCGGCTGTTGCTGAGAAATGCCCTCATGGATTTCATGTCCTCACAGAGTAAAACACACATAAAGGTGCCAGATCTGAGTTCCAACCCTCTAGGAAGACCTGCTAAGATCAAAGAGGATTGCTGGTGGGCTCTATCATGCTGATGAGTTGCAAAAATGTCAACACCACAAGCAGGACTATCTTTATCTATCCCTTATGCACAGGAAGATCAGTCTCACAAGCTGAATGTAAATAAAGGATCAGAGGCACACATGGTCAGAGGGAGTAGTTGCACCATGGATGCAAGCACAGGGTGCGTTACGAATCACTGAAAGCTGTAGAGTTTGCTGTAGACTGGTGCAAGTATTTGTGTGTGCAGGATCCAACAAGTTTTAGAGGCTACTACAATGCATATTAAACTACATATTCTTTTTACATCTAAATATGGTTGCCAGTTAAACTGAGTATTAGGTCCAAGCCAGAAATTTGTATCAAAATCCCAATTTATATGACAGACTTCAAGGAGACATGTTTTTTTTTGTTTTTTTTTAATTACCAGCTATGGAAAGTGATACTAGTTGCTAAATGTGTGCTTAAATTTTCAAGGCAATTTCACTTCATGCTGTGCTTGTATCTATGGTTCTGTTTCCATTTCTAGTGAAATTTGAGTCGAATAAAGAGTATTCTAACCTCCATTTATTGCAGTGGCCATCAGCTAGATAGATCTTTTATTTCTATTGTCAGCGGCAATAAGAAATTTGTGACAAAAATGACTATTGTGGCTGTAGCTGCAGTGTTATTTATAAACAGCTAGATGCAGAAGAAATGCAATTTAAATTTCATTGTGAGCAATATTCAGTTCTAGAGCTCTCTAATGCACAATTCATAGCTGCTTAAATTGTAGTCATTACTCTCATACTGCAATACTTTTTGTCATGACAAAGGGAAATTACTTTTCTGTCAATTACTTCTGCAAGATTAGGTAATTTACACTTGCAAAGGGTATGGAGCAGCATCTCAGTTCCACAGAGATGTTTCTCAGAAGCATTTGGCAATTTAAGTTTTGGGGAAAAGGTATATGGAAGTCACCTCCAAAGTGTAAAAAAAGGACAGTGCATGCATCCCAAAGTGTTTGTAAGCCAGTGAAGAGCAGCAATGAAGAGCAGATCTATCACTGACAAACTGCCAACCTCAGTGCTGCAGAAAACTGTACTGAGGACCTGCAAGAGGAATGCTCCTCTCTGTTTCCGTACTGAGCAGCCACTGAAATCACTGGCAGTATTTGAAATCACAGCCCCTGACTACACGTGAGCTGTGCATGCAATTATCTATATAAAACATCCTTCTCTTTGGCATCTCCTTCTGCTGCTATCTGTGTGTTTGTTTAATCTGTGTTGGAATGGAGGTAGCAAGAGCCAAAAACATGAGGAGGAATGTTATTTTTACTTACTTGCTTGGAAATTCTCTGTGAGCTTTAGCATGACTGGCTTGGATTCCCATCTGAGGCATCATAGCTCCCAACCCTAGCAGCATAATTCAAGGTGTTGAAGTTTAAGGCCCAAATTCCTTGGAGGGATGATGGAGTAACTGTGTGCAACGTTGCCAGAGAGACAACGCAGTGCTCTTCCACCACGCTTGAAAAACTGCTTCAGGAAGATTCCCCCTTCTTCTTCCTTCGTGTGTCTCCATATTTAGGTGTGGCACTTAGAGACGTGGTTTAGCACTGGGTTTGACTTTGCTGGGTTAATGCCTGGACTCAATGACATTTGAGAGCTTTTCCAAATTTTTCCATTAATTCTATGATTCCATGAATGAGTGCTGGAGCATCACCTGGCATCCCTCTCCCTAAGATCAGGGGTATTGTGGGCAGGAGATGGAGCTGTGCCTTCTGCAGCCTGTGAGATGCTCTCGGGGGTTAGGGCACTGGCTGTGCACCTGGCATGACATCGTACTGTTGCTCCCCAGCCTGCAGGGATTCACACCCACACAGAGCGAGCAAACAGAACCCAACAGGGACAGCAAATCTTCTCTTCCCTCCATGAAAATAGTGGAAAGGCCTTTTGAAAATGAGGCATTCAAGACAGGCCTCAGATTTAGCATGAAGAGTGGGTGGGGTTTTATACCCTACCCCTGCCCTGCAGCCAGGCGGGGTTGCTTAAATCACCTCAAACTCGAGGTCACAGGTATTTTTTTGTAAGTGGAGCAGAAGAAGTGGAGGGCAGAAACACTGTGTAGGTGTGCTGTCATGCACTGCCTGCAGCTGGCACAGTGCAGCTTCACCTCTAGGTATTACTGCAATTAAAATGATGAAATAGCAACAGCGCAGGCATCCTCGACAATGATACTTGTGTTTAGGCATGTCAGACTATGCTGATACTGATATCCCAATCCTATACTGGCATCACAGCTCTCATGGAGTTTTGCAATGTTTTAGATCCTAACCCCTATCAAATTCCAACAAATACAGTCACAGTCCTCCTTCCTGATACTGCTCTCCCAAGGGAGAGAGCAAGGGGCAGAGCATCCTTATCTTTCCTCCCCAGCCTGAGCTGCCTGCAGGTGCTGTTGCTGTGCTTTGGTGCAGAACATTTCAAAGGCAGAAATTACACACGAGGGAGGTCTCAAAAGAGTTTACAGAATGTTTCAGGGCACCTTAATCATATGTTATTTCTGTTCCCATTAGGTTTAGTGGATTTGCAGCACTGCTCAGCCCAAAACTAGACTCTTCTCCAGCCACCCGTAAAAACTCCAGAAATTGTTCAAAAATAATGAATGTTTATGTTGCCTTCAATTATTTTCCATTTCAGTTGCCTGGATTTTCTTTTGAGACACTTTTTCTTGGTCTACGTCCTACCTTGCACAAAAGATAAACGCACATTTGTTTCCAACAATTAGAATTAAGTGGGCCTAAATTCTGCAGGTTAATAAAGTTAGGTATGAATTCATGAAGATAAGTGTAAGGATATAAAAGCATAAAGATATAAAGCAGGGTATAAAGATACAGATTGGAATTTTTAAAGTTTCAGCTTGAAACAATGACAGATAATATCCAAAAATAGTTTATTTTTTTCCTTTGGCTAAACTCCAGTCCTGGTTGTTTTCTCACAACCAGTCTTTAAATGCCCCCTGTCTAAAATATACTTAGCTCACCCATTTGTGTCACTACAATAACATGCCAGGGAAAGAGCTCTTAGTCCTTTATTCATAGAGAGACAGACACAAACCACACCAATTGCTGGTTCTATGTGATATGAAAACTGTTGAAAAAGGTAGGGTTTTTTATCATGTCTAGATATGCCACTCACAACTGCTGTAATTTCAGGACATAATGCAGTGGCACTAAAGCATCTGGAGTCTGAATGTTGAAAAAGCCAGTTGTGGCTGTAAAGGTTTTGGGATCAACTGTGTTTGGGATCCCTCTAATTTTTCTGGGTAGAGCCAGAGAGTTTGTGGTCTGGGTTGCTCAGCGGTGCACCTCCCTCCAGCCCTGCACATTCCTCTTACATGTGTGATCCCAAATGATGCCCATACCTTTGACACATGGATACAGTTGAGGTTTTTTTTCTGAGAACCCACAACCACCAATTTAATTAAGGTAATTTAATTTGTCCTCAAAACAATGTGTTATGCATTAATTAAAGTAACTTAATTTGTCTTCAAAACAGAGTATTATTCATTTACCCTAAGGCATGAGACACGTAGCACAAAGGGCAAAAACCATCAGAGGTACATGACTCTTACTCATACCCTCATCTTTCCCCTTGACAGCTTTTGTGCTTTCTCATTTTCAGCTTCAAGGAGCATTTGTGTTGTATTAGGACCAGTCTGTTTTTACAGTGCTTTCCTTTGCCCTGTAACTCCCTTCCTTTCACACATTGCTTCTGGACAGCTTCTCTCAGGTGACTCAAAGACCCCAGCTTTGCAAAGGTTTTGTGAGAGTACAGTGTGATACTTCTCAGTCCTGAAAAAACAGAGATATTAATAGTCTTGCCACCAAAGTGTTATCTTTTAAGTCCAGAGACCTCCTTGACTTTGTGCACTCCTTTTTTATGTGCTCAGCTTCTCTTCACCTGCTGGATCACATAGCCCATATTGACTAACTGCACAATAAATATCCTCATCTCACAAATGCACATGTGGAAGCAGAATATTCATTTTAAAAATAAAAGTCTTAGGCACATTTTTCCAGTTTCCTAGTGGAACTACTTGTTCCAAAATAACAGCTTGTGATACATACCTATTACCAGCTTGCTACAAAATACTAAATACTTATAAAAGGTAAGATTTTATAAAATTTTTAAGTTTTGATTTTTTTTTGTTTTTAATAGAAGTTTTGTAATTAGGCTGCATACATCATGTGAGTATTTGATAAGGTGAACCTTGTCCCCATACAGACAGAATCCAGTAAGTTATTTTTTATTAAGAGTGCTATTGTTGAGAACATGCCCACATAGCACAAAAATATCTGATATGTAATGATAAAAAGTACTTCAAAAGAAACTATTTTAGCTACAGTTCAGCTGAGTTTTAGCTTCATCTAATCCCCACTTCAGTGGTAGATATGAACACACTTCATTCTAGGAACTTGGGAAACACCAAAGAAGAACAGTCCTGTTGGCTTCACTGGTGTGTTTATGTCTTGGTGATACTGAATGTTTAGAGATGTGTGTGTTCCTGGACATCCTCACAGCAGGTAGCATTTGTAATGAACTCCTCAAAATCTGAACGTACCATGTTTATTTTGTCCTTCAGAGTAACTAGGAAACCAGCCTCACTCCAGAGCCTATGTGGAGTCATCCCCTGCAGTTCCCTTTGTATCTTTGGCATTTCCAGCTGGCTGAGATGAATTGCTATTGGTAAAAATATCACAGAATTCAGTTCTTTAGCTGCAGCAAGAGAGGTATAAACTGGATGTTTCTGACCAGCAGTATCAGTCAGAGCTGGCTCTCCCATTTGAAACAAGGCCAACTAATGCCTTTGGGATGAATTTCAGGAGATAGGACAGAGCCTGCAGATAGCCACACAAAACCTCTCCTCTCTGTAGTGCAGCGGCTCTGGACTGTCCTAGCATGGAGAACAGGGAAATCAAAACGGTCGCAAGGAAGCCCCACCTATAATACAAAATAATCCCATTAGTCTCTCCACGACAAAGACCTGGGAATTATTTTGCTGGGTAGGCGGCCATGGGAACAGTGAGGTTATCATCACGCAACAGAGACGGAAACCAGAACTTTCTCCAGGAACGGGGAGGCAGCTTCCAGGAGTATCACACAGAGCAGCACTTTCACAGCAAGAAGCCAAGCTTCCTAAAACAACATCACCACTACAGAACACCACAAACATTAAAATTATCAAGGAAAACCCCAAATCTTTCAGAGGAGGAAAGGAAATAAAGAGTAACACATACATTTCCTTGCTTGATATAGATGTCAAAGGGTTAGACAAGGTATGAAGGCACATAGCTGGATTTAGCTTCAACCTTGCATACAAGTGAGATTCCCTGTTTAATCTTTGCTTTTGGAAGAAGCTGGAGGTGAAAGCACAGCTGAGAGCTGGCAGGACCATCCTTCTGCTAGCAGCAAGCACAAGTGCAGTAACTCTTTGTTTATCTGCTCACCCATCCTGGCAGGGATGGCAGCTGCATGGATTGAACCACATTCCAACTCTGGTCACACTGGAATGAATCCAGGGTAATGTCATTGACTTCAATGAAGTTATTCTTTATTCATGCTTTCTAGCTGGGAGTCTGGCCCATTCTATCTAGGTAGCAATATCTAATAGAGAAAATACTGCCAAATTAAGGGAAAAAGAAGAACAAAACTGTGACATGAAGAGGAAACATTTTACATTATAAGGATTATAGAGGCCCTTTAGTTTAAGGACTTTATCAGCATTTAAAGGACAGTTGGCTCAAATGCATTTCTATATATGCCTAGATATTCTTTTAAGTCTCATTTGCTATTTTATAAAGTGAAAAGAAAATTTATTGATTTTAACATTATTGAAATAAAAATGCTGCAGTTTGTTCAACACAGAACAACATTATACATCTATGAGCAGGGGTCTTCCATTTAGGATTTCCTCCACATCAATTAAGAAGGCCTCTCTGGCTGAAATATGTTGAGTTTCATGATTTTCTCTGTGTGACCACTTTTCTTTTGGTGCCAAATTCAGTTTTGGAAAAAACTCTGTGTTTTGCTCTGCTGGGTAAACCCAGAGTGTCCCTGCTGTAGTGACCAACAAAATATAGAGAAAAGGAATCCAGGTAAGGGAAATTTACCATCACTGTATTATTTCCAATACATTGGAAAGATCAATTCTTGGCATGCCTTGATGATACAGTATATCTGACTTTAGAGATGCCAGTAGTGTAATAAAAACTCTGCAACCGACAATGTAAGAATAGCAAAAAGTTATAGGTTTACTCCAGAAGTTCATTTAACTTAAAGAAATATTGACATTTACTTTTCAGCAGGCAATGGACAGAATTGCCTCACTGCTGGTTGTACAAAGTTGGTATTATCCCATGTTACGTGCTCTGACTAATGCAGCAGAAATGCACTTGTATGCCCACACCTCATCTGGATGCTGTTTGTGTTGCTGCATGATCTGGGAGCGCCCAGACGGAGAATGAGTGGTGATGGATGCACCAGGGATGGGGCTTCTCCCATACCTAGTTAGCAGTAACATGCCACTTACCCACAACTTTCACTTAACCTTTGGATTTCACCTGGACCCACCAGAATATAAATTTATAAACTGATGCAACATGCTTGCCAAGAAACATCTTTCAGAATTTGCCTGCTTACTAAGGAAAATGTATGTTAAATTGAGAAGGGAGTTGGGATTGTTTTGGGTAGCTAGAAAGACCTGTGAAACAATCCAGACAGAATTTAAGATAACTTTTTTCTTTTCTTTATTTTTTCTTTAGAGCATTTATCTCAGCTTGTACTAACATCGAAGTGAATCAAGAAAAGTTGTAGCATATAGCTCTTGTGACCCGAGATTGTATATAAAATAACACCTTAGGATGACAGGGGTCATTTTAGACCATCTTAGACAGTTCTCATAAGGAAGTGGAAATATCACCAGCCTGGAATTGCAAGGTGCCTGCTCACGTTTGGACTCCTGGTCTGGGTATCAACCCCTAGAGATCTCCCACAGAAATCCATTTCATTATGCCTATGCAAGAAAGAGCAGGTTATTAACGTTTCAGCTACAGAAATGATACTCCTTTGCTAGTGCAGTGTATCTGTTAGAATTAGTTCTGTAAATCTGCATCATAATGGACAATATTCTCTTAAACTAATTTCCTGCAATCATCATTAATTGGCCAGCTTTCTAACACCTGGCACCAACAGATTTTTCATCCAGCAAGTGCAGTGCCACACAATGGTAACAGCAGGTTTTAACCTAATCTCTCTCCATACACAAACAAACATCAAATGTGCCTGGAACAAAGACACACAGACCAGCATGACATTTGCTGATAACTCCCAGGAGATTTTCCCTCAGTACAACTCGTCCTGCTCAAACAGATTTTCCAGTGAAAAAGATGATTTGAAATAATTTCCAGCTAGACTAATTGCACTTACTTGAAAAGAACATCCTTCTTCTCCTCAGTGTACACATACATTAGTCCAGATGTAAATGCAGCTAACACTTTGTAAAGTTTTCCAAAGCAATAATTATTTTGTCTTAGGAGAATTCACAACAGCTTGCTCTATAATGAAGTTATGCAGATATACATACTTCATGCAAAGTTGCACACACATACACACACGTACAAAATAAAAATAAAATTTAAAAAAGTAGGCACTTAAAACTGCTTTTAAATTCCACTCACAGTTTTGAAGTTCAAGCACAAAACTTCTTGCTTTGCATCTGTAGCTCCAAGCTGTCTGTAAAGATAACACAGTCCATCAGATATCCTGGTTTTGTTTTCTTGCATAAAAATATCATCTGTCACAGGCACTGGAGCTGACTTCAAGGACCAGCCCCTTCGGCGGAGCACACCAATCGGGAGACCCGGGGAGCACATGTGGAATGCCGCTCGCCTGCGCGCCGGTCACGGCCACGGGCAGCACCTGCTCCGTGGGACACGGCTGCCGCCTCAGCCCGGGGGCCAAGGAACGCGGCGCTGCCGGTGCCACGGCCCCGGGGCTCCCGGGGCTCCCGGGGCTCCCGGGGCTCCCCAGCACAGCCCAGCCCAGCCCAGCCCAGCCCAGCAGCGGGAGGCTTTCTCAGAGCACCTCAGCGCTACTGCTCCTGCTCCACCAGCCCTAGGGACACTAGAGCCTGAGGCCAGGCGTTGTGCCTTGCTCCTTCTGGCCTTATTTTCTAATGTTTTAATAAAAATAATCTCATTTACCATTATTTTAAATGCTTCTTCACTTTTTCTCTTAGCTGCTATTCTAACCCCATTTGTATTCCAAACCTCGTCCCTGGAAAACCATGCCCGTGGAAAAGTCCTGGGCATTGAAAGCCCCTCATATCAGGGGGGCTGGCAGTGCTCCTAACCCTTTGGGTCAGCCTCACCTTGGATTTTCTCCCTTTCCTGATGCTTTAGGGCTGTCTGCCCACAGGCTCCCTGCTCCTCCTGCCCCTACCGCAGCTGCCCGGCTGTGCTGTGCAAGCTCCCCACAGGCAGCTTCGCTCTGTGCCTGTCAGTCACGGAGGTCATTTTCTTCTTGCGTCTGCTTAACTGGTGACACTTAAATGCGAACCGCTTAGAATTCGTTTTTAGGGACGCAGACCCTCAGCTTCCCTGCTTCCCTGCGTGCTCCGCCCTCGCACAAGAAGCGGGGCGAGAGGAGTGCGTGTCTGCTAACACGGGCTGGGAGCGCAGCAGGAACGCAGTGCTCACAGCCAAAACTCAGACCATACATAGGTGAGCCTGATCAACTAACATCTGTGGAGCTGTTTTCACTCCTGGAAGGGCAAGTCACAGCATGCTGGGAAGGGAAACCAGTAAACACACAGTGCAAACGCCGTGCCTTTTCCAGCTGGAGTGAGGAACCTAAGGGCCTTCCCCCCTCGCACCTCTCATAACCTCAGTGCTGGCTCTTTTAACTCAGAGTAGCAGCTTTACTCGATCAGATAGCCTGACTTTTGCATTCAGAGTGCAGGTTAGAGTGGACTGGCTGTAATAAAAACTGCTGTCTCTAGTCTGTGAATAACTTACTGGTTTAATTAAATTAATTTTTCTTCTAAATTCTAGCTTAGTAGAGTAGTAGTTCACTAAAGGGTCATTTTACAATATTTTCCAATGGTGGATTAACCAAGCTGATTAAAAACCTATACAAAGCTCAATTTTCCATCCTCAGAAACCACTCGTTTCTCAGAGGAAAAATTCCCACAGAATGTCACTGAGACAGGACGGACTTCGGTCAGTGAAATAAGTTCCTGCCGGATTCAGGGTGGAATTTCCCATCTCCAGAGGCTAAGGCCAGCACATCCCAAGCAGGAAATAACTCTGTTAGCCAAGAGCCTTGGTGGAAGTGCTTTCTTTCATCGGCCGCCGGTGGGGCGGGGAGGAGCGACAGGGACCGTCTTTGGCGTGTGCAAGGTCTTGCAAATCTGCAACAAGGAGCAAACTTGTTTCCAGTTTCCAGCCGGGAACATTTTGTTCAGAGATTTCCGAGCTGGGAGCAGCTGGGGCAAGGCTGGCCAGAGGTTTTCCTGCCTGATTCTGATCCTGGTTCCGCACCCAGGGCTGGGCAGAGGGGTGGAGTTGGGTCAGGCTGCTTGGCTCTACCCGGGCTGGGACAAACCTTCACCCTCTTTTGCTGCTGTAGAAGATGCCCTGTCTGGCAGCACTTCGGAGGGAGAGGCAGAGGAAAAATATTTGAGCCTTGTAAAACGGGTATTTCCACTGTGTCTGAGACCTTGCCGGGGTGATGCAGGGGAACCCGAACAGAAACCTTCCTGTACAGCCTGGGCAGAGACCTGTTCAGAGGCTGCCGGCTCTGTTACCCCAGCATCCCCACTGGCTTCCCACAAGCTTTCAAAGGGTCTTGTTCAATTTTCATTTTTTGATCCTACACAAGGTCAGACCTCCCAAATAGACAATTCTGCCCCATCGAGACCTATGCCCACGTGGCAGTGATAAATGGGACCATGAATCTGCACTGGCACATGGCAGAGCTGCCTGAGCCCTCTGTGTGTGGGTACCTGCTGTGGCTGCAGAGGGGCTGGCACGGGTGGCCCAAATTTACATGGACCCTGGGAAACTCAGCCTGATATACGGTGTTTAACATGCAGCCAAGCCAGGTTTTGAAAGCCAAAAATGTACTCATAAACAGCTGAGATTTAACAAGTCACCTTACCATGGCAGTGAGAGATGGACACTCCTGACATCTCTCTCAGGCCATTTACTTACCAACACTTTCTTCCCTGCAGGATAGGGCATGCCACTTATTAATTCCCAGCTCTATTGCATCTCACTGACCAGTCTTTTTCCTTTACTCCCAGCATGTATTTTTTTCCTCTCCTTTTAGTCCTGATTATGTCTGACTGTGTCCTACCAAATTTCTATCTCCAATATTTACAGCCAGCAAATATTTGTAAGTTTATTCCATTGCCTATGAGCCACCACTTTGCCAAGGTCTATGTATATTTTTCCTCATGAATTAGTTCCTCCAGACCCCCTATTTTTTGCTGCTCTTTCCTGTAGAATTTGCAGACTTTGGTTTTAAAAGATAGTAGAAGGAAGTTTAATTCTCTTTTCTTTAAACAAGGGCAATAGCTGGATGAAATTAAACGCATATTAAGGAGAGTTTGAGGCAAACTTGCATTTGAGATGGCCAACTCTGAACTTCATACTTCTTCATACTTCGCTCTTATTCATCACATTTGTTTGGATCACTAGAATTTTATGCTGCAAACCTTTGCATCGCTTTTTGTAAAACACCCTAATACATAATTCACTGTCCTGGGTTAAATCCACTGAGTTGCGTGAAGCCCTCTGGACATGCGGGCACACATGTGTGCAAACAGTTGTGTGATTGCAGTCTCAGGAGGAGACCTTCAGCAGTACCTGGGAATCCAAACTGCACCATTGCCAGAGAGGTGGAGTCTTCTGCAGCAGAAATGCAGAGCCCAGGAGAGCTTCAGCCCTGCCTGAAGTACCAGCCACAGGCAGCTGCTGGGTCAGTGGTCACCTGAGAAGGTTGGTACCTGTCTCTGTCTCTGTCTCTGTCTCTGTCTCTGTCTCTGTCTCTGTCTCTGTCTCTGTCTCTGTCTCTGTCTGTCTCTGTCTCTGTCTCTGTCTCTCTGTCTCTATATCTCCCCTGCATTACCCCAAGGCCAAAGTGCAAACAGGCGTCTGAGTAAAGAGTAATGTGTTGCAACATCCTGTGAATACGAGGTGTCTCCCCAGCCTTTGCCACCAGATGCTGTGTGGTTGCCTATGGCACAAATTGTACTTTACTCTGCTAAGGATCCCACTGCAATCTCACTATGCTTACAAAGACTTAGTGGGAGCTGAAGAGTCAAAAAATAACCCACAGAGAGTTCAAATATGGTTTGATTATTCATGGGAGCAGCAGGGGAATGGTAAAATTCTCCTGGATTTTTTGTGAGCCTCTGGCATTGCACCAGACTGCTGTTTTCCAGGCACTCTTTTCTTGGATGTCCTTAAATCCAGACTGTAACTTTAGATAAGTGAAATTCTGCATAGATGATGGAGAATCAGAGGACAATTCAGAGCTTCCCTCTATCTGGTGTATTTTGAGTACTTTAAGGAGATTGACTCCTTACAGATCCTGGAAAAAAAGTTAAATCATGCACCTTTTGTATAACTCTCTCCCCACCAGGGGCTATTCCTTGTGGACTCTGTCTGCAATGCAGCAGCCAGAGAGAGCAAGGTCCGTAATTTTAGTTTAGTTATATTTGGGCTTATTTTTATTCACAAGAGCTACAGCAAGCTGTAGCAGGGCTACAGGTGCCACTTCAGCTGCAGTGTTTCCATTAAGGCTGATTTACCACTCTAAAGCAAACAAAAGCAACCTAAAAACTGACAAGACAAAGGCAACAAAATAAGACTTTAACAACAATATCTACTTGTCTTCACAATAGTTTTAATGGTCTTATGGTTTAGGCCTGTTTTATGGTCCTTTTAACTTCATGAAATGTGTGGCATGCTGTCGGTGTTTTTTCAAGCACTTGAAATAAGTGATAGGCAGAGTACTTTATCAAAAAATCTCATAGCAAGGATTTTTAAACAATACCTGAATTGAATTCAATATCATGTTGCTCTAGAATGATTTCTTAAGAGTGTGAAAATGGGGAAAAACAAATTCCTATCTAAAATTCTTCATAACTTATACAAAGAAAAGGCAAGAATGCCTTCCAGCTGGTCTGTTTAACAGCTAATATGTCATATAGTGATATTAGCATCACAAATATGTTTCATTTTCCCCCAGTTAGTTTCAGTTAGTAGCTGGAAGTATCATCCAGGTCAGAAATTAATTTAAAAAAATAAATATAATTAAGTGCTGAACTGCATTTCCCTCGCAGAAACTAGGGTCAAAGTTTAAAAGTTGGGTCTTTTTCCAGTAGAGTTAGCAAATTTCAGCTGCACAAAACCAGAACTTTGAGGATGAATCCAAGTATTCTAGACGGAACTTCTGAGAGAAACTGTTTATATGAATCAGCTCAACCAGCTCCTCTCAACAATAGAGCACTTGTAACTGCGATAGCACTGTCCACTTCTCATTAATGTGCAGCTATCAGTGTGGTGAGTCACACTATAAAGCATTTAGCAACTGTTCTCATAAATACCATGCACCATCTGTTAACTGAATCAAAAGGCTACATGCCAATTTTACTTTGGGATAGAAAGGTCTGTTTTAAATTTACACCAATAGTCTCAGGGTACGCAGATATTACAAAAAATTAGTATAGAAACATGTCATCCCACCCAATCCCCCAAAAGTACAGCTGAGAATGAAAAAAATTTATCCAGTGGGATATTTTGACATTATACTGTTTGTTCTCATTGCAAGTCAAAATACAGGATTTGAAATTTTCATTATTCATGTCAAAAGGCATCAAACTTTTTTTTTTTAATATATTCATAGGGAAGATGTCTACATTAGGTTTCTTACTAAACTATATTGAAATGAGAATGCTCAAAACACAAAAAATGTTTTCTTCTGAATTTGCTGGAGTGACATGAAATACTCTGCTTCACAGCAATTCAGTTTGAGATTCCACTTGGTGACAACATCACCTCATCTTGCAGGAATGTTGGGTCCTGCCATCATCCCACCATTCAGGCTGGACACTGATTAGGTCACACAAGAAGGGCTGGAAGTCCCCTGATGCAGCTCACTCAATGACTAAGCACGGGAGACTTAACAAGAGGAAGCTTTGGACATTATCACTGCATTGGCAAACACTGCACAGTTGGAATTCAATTTCTATAAAACCCAGATAACTCAGAGTGCTAAGGTTTATTGTCCTGATATAAAAGCTAAGGGCATTTTAGTGGGAAAGAGTTTGAATGCTTATAAGATGTATTAATTAGTCTGATGAAATGTACTTGTCAGAACACACTTTTCCCCTGCTACCCATACATTTTTCAGTTTCCATTTCTCAGAAATAAACCAATTATTATCTAACCCCTTTCACTGAAGCTGCCTCCAGTCAATTATAGAGTGTGAACTTAAACTGGCTGCACTCCAGAGGTTATAGTGGGAGGGAAGGAACAGTGGAGGTGATGGAGGGACTGAACATGACTAGAATATCCCATGGGGAACTGGAGGTTCCATAATAAGATATATCATAGTGTGGGGGCCCAAAGGAGTAAATATGCAAGAGGTAAGCAGGAACAAATCAATATTTAGAGTACAAAAATAAAATCCTACCAGATTATGTGTATTTCCTTTTCTTAAGTGAATGTTAGAAAAAAAACTATTCAGAGGTTTTCCTGGACACAGTTTCAGAACAAGGGATACAAACTCCAGGGGTTGGGAAACTTACATGTGACTTACATCTGTCTCCCTCTGAGGTAACTGTGCCCCTCAAAGAGCAAGAGTTGCCTTCTAAATGCAAGCAGAAAACTCTGCCTTCTGAAGGCCCCTGCTTCTCCACCCTCACCCTGTCAGCTGGCTAAAGCACTACTGTGTTTCTGGACAGAAACTTCACAAAATACTTCACAGATTTATATCGAAAAGCCTTCCACATTCTTCATACAGAAATGTTGACACCGTCAGCTTTGACCAATTTTGCAAGGCACTGGCAAAAGTTTTAAAAAGAAATACTGAAGTATTGAAAACTCTCAATGAACCCTGCAAAGAAATACAAAATTGAAACAACTTCCCTCCATCGTGACAGACGCTTCATTGCTGGTGATAAGATCTTTGTTTAATTATAAAACTGCCGGCAGCAACACTGTTATGTGTTTATTTTCTGCACTGCTTTTGATCGTTGTGCTTTTCTGATTCACAAAAGCATCTATATACATTCTGGCTTAATTGAGACTGGTGGCTATAGCAGTAAGAATTCATATAATGTCCAAGAGATCATCGTGTGCAACTATGAACAAGAAGGAGAGCCCTTTTGTTCTCAGATGATTTTTCTACAGGGTAAAGCTCTCAGAAATTGAAGTGGGAGAGGATACAGAGAAGAAAGATACCCCGTTTCTTCCTAGTCTAATCACAATTGTTATACTGAAAGCAGAGGTGAGATAAAATGACTGCATGGGATCTAACAAAACAGGGCCCCGACCTGTGTGGGGTACATACTGCAGCAGTCCTTCAGCACCTCTGGAGGGCTCACACCATTATTCTTTACATGCTATGATATACTGTTATTCATTATTCCATTTAATGTAGCATTCCTGCTTCTTAGAGGACCAGCTTCTTTATCTAGCATAAACATTCTGGAAATTAACTGTATTTTTAAAAATCACTTGAACCAATTTTGTTTATGAAGTTGTGTTTCCATTCCTCTCCTTCTTGGTCATCTCTGTCCTAAAGCAAATGTGCCACAGCAAGTGAGACAGTTCCCTGTCATGCCTCCACACACCAGTTCTAGCACAACAGAACAGCTCTGACCCTTCAATCTCCCAGCCAGACCTTCCCAGGGACAGACTTTTGGCTTGGTGCTCAGGTTTCTCAAACTCACAGAGCAAGAGTAGAGCTGTGGTCTGGAGTTTCATCACTGAGTGCTGAGTTGAAGCCTGTGTGCTCCCTGAGAAGCAAAGCCCCCAGCCACATATCTTTGTTCTTAGAGCTGAACTTCTAATCCTGTCAGAATCAAACAGAATTCAAAATTCTTGAATCTCTGTGTAACATTAAGATCTTGTTCTACAAGTGTATTAAAAACACTGAATGCGCCAGATCAGGCTTAGTCTCACCACCAGTGCACATATTGTGAGAAACACGTGTCCTTGCCATGCTCTGGGCAGAGCTGAACTACTTCTGCCTTTGATCCAAGCAAAAGAAGGGAAAGTGGATGCCTTAGGAGCATGCCAACCATGGGTTCATGCACTATGCTTGCCAAGATTGTATGGCTTTCTGCTTTTGGCACAAAATCGCAGCATGCTCTTCTATTTTGGCAAGTGGACATATCTTGGCAATGGCACATTGCAGGCTTGTGTGTGCTTGCAATATGCATGGAAAATGTACTGTCCCAACACCCGACATGACTCCTGCAGGAGTAATAATTTTTTTGCCAGAGGAGCATTCTTAGAAACATATCATAAGCTCACAGAAACATTGGTTGGGAAGGACCTCTTGGGTTCACCCTGCAGCTCTATTGCCAGCACTTGGTTAATAATGCCATGCATTTTCTAATTGAATTTTCAGGACCCATTCCAAGGATGAAGATTCCACAACCACTCTCATTAGGCCCTCAAACTCTTTCCCAAACTCTGTCCTGAATCTCTCAGAACACAGTGTGTGGCCATTGCCTCTTCTGCATCTGGGCATCTCCTACTTCCAAGAAATCCTTGATTCTGTCGTCTTTGTAATATCCATTGGCATAGCTGTGGGCTGCTATTTCATCACCTCCTGGTGTTCTTTTCATCCTAGACACCTCAGCATCTCCTTCAGGTAATGGGTTTTAGGCCCAAAACTGGACATTGTTCCAGACGGGCCAGTGCCAAGCAGAAGGGTTAGTAACAGTCCTTGCTATGCTGGCTTTGGTCCTTGCAATGGAGCTGGGGAAGCAGTCTCCTTCTGTGATGGAAACTCAGGTTGGATCATATTCAACCTGGCACCTGGGTCCTTAGGTTCTTTTCCCTGGAGGCAGCCTGTGATTCTGCCAGCTGCTTCCACCCTGTGCTGGTGCAGGAGTTATTCTGACACACACACAGGGCTGTGTCAGGGGGGAGGTGTTCTTCTTTGGACCCTGACATCTGGCCCAGCTGTGTTCCTTGTTTCAGTGTCCCATGTCCTGAAAAGATGAGATGAGGCTTCTTTCTGCTGTTTCAAACCTTGTTTATTTCTTGTTCTTATCAAAGTTTCAGAGGCACAGACTGTGCTGTGACCTCCAGGAACACGAGGACAGAATGGCCAATGGCTACCCGAAGCAGGTAGCTTTTATATCTATTATCAACCAGTTAGAAAACTTCACGTATCTTATTTTGTTCCCAAAACCAGTAAATATCAACCATATTGACATGTCTCCTCTACACTAAATTCTGTCTACCAATTAACAAACCACAGGAACTCATGTCAGAGGGAAAAAGGAAGAGAAGGAGAAGAGAGAAGAAGATGAAGAAGAAGAAGCCGACACCCTAAAATCTCCATGTTGGCTCCATATAATATATATAGCAAAACCTAAAAACTACAACTACACATTCTGTGGTACACTAAACAACCATCTCCTCATTTCTTTGGTGTTCTCAGCTCATCCAAAAGTGGGGGTAAATGCTCCCATGAGCTTGGTTCTCAGGCCAAGCCTTTTTTGAGGAGCTCTGAGGGTAAAACAAACAACCAGAGGAGCAGGAAAAGTTCCCAAGCTTTTCCTGACTCCAACAAGGGCTTTGCCCTTCTCCTTGCTGAAGGGAAAGTGGAATGGACTCTCAAGGCTCTCAAGGTTCTCAAGATCATGTGGAACTGAAACACAGGAGTTGAGTACCAGATTTTTTACTTCACCTCCAACTAGACTATTGTGAAGTTTTCTGCTAGTCATTTCAGAGACGATTTTCAGTATTGAACCTGTAATGCTAACCACAAACTTCAACTAGAATTATGGAGGCTTCATGTCTCTGTAAAAGTGACAAAACTGAGCTATTTTATCTTAGAAACATAGAATAGTTCAGGTTGTAAGGAACCTTTAAAAGTCATCTAGTCCAACCACCCTGCAATGAGCAGGGACATCTTCAACTAGATCAGGTAACTCAGAGCTTGATCCTGGCCTTGAATGTTTCCAGGAATTTAAGGAATTTGCATTCAAGAAGAGGAACAGAAGAAAGTACCTAGAGAAGTGAATGAGGGATTCTGAGGTAGATCTTATCGATATCACACATTCAGGCACAGTCAAAGTCATGGAATCATAGACACATGGAATCATAAAATCATTGAATTGCTTGGGCTGAAAGAGGCCTTAAAGATCATCTAGTTCTACCCTCCCTGCCATGGACCGAGTCACTAGACCAGGTTGCTCAAAGCCCCATCCAGCCTGGCTTTGAACACTGCATCCACAACTTCTCTGGGCAACCTGCTCCAGTGCCTCACCACCCTCATGGTGAAGAATTTCTTCCTAACTCTCTTTCAGTTTGAAGCCATTCTGCCTCATCCTGTAAGAAATTCCTCTCCATCTTTCTGGTAAGCTCCCTTCAGATGCTGGAAGACCTCAATTAGGTCACTCAAAAAACCTTCTCTTTTCCAGGCTGAACAACCCCAATTCTCTCAGCCTTCCTCATAGAAGAGGTGCTCCACTTCTCTAATTATCTTGGTGGCCTCCTCTGGACTTGCTCCAACTGGTCAATCCTTCCTGTGCTGGGGACCCCAGAGCTGGATGCAGCATTCCAAAGTGGAGTAGAGGGGCAGAATCCCCTCCCCTGCCCTGCTAGCCACACTTCTTTTGGTGCAGCTCAGGACATGGTTGGCATTCTGGGCTGCAGTCTCACACTTTGCTGGCTCATATCCAGCCCCTCATCTTCCAGCACCCCCAAGTTCTTCTCGGCAGGGCTGCTCTGGATCTGTTCCTTTATAGATGCTGGGGGTTGCCCCAACCCAGGTGTAGCATCAGCACTTGGTCTTGTCGAGCCTCACAATGTTCCCATGGGCCCATTTCTCCAGCTTATCCAGGTTCCCCTGGATGACATCCCATCCCTCAAGTATGTCAACTGCAACACTCAGCTTGGTATCATCTACAAATTTGTTGAAGGTACACTCAGGTCATTTGAGTGTTCTTGTGCATGTTTATATGCTTGAATGATGTAGCCTTTTTTTATAACCCTATGCTGAAGTGTAAAAAAGCATGTGGCAGGATGCATTAAAATTCTTGATACATTATTTGAACTTTACAATCACATTGAACAACTTCATTGCCAATATACACTCAAATTTTGTTTCAACTCTATTTTCAATATTATTACTGCAGGCTGCTTTAGTCAATATAGTCACATTTATGGAATCCAATAGATTGTAAAACAGAATTGGCCTTGTCATTAACATTGTCTGTCCTAGCAAGCAGGGAACATATTGTTCACAGCTCTTTCCAGTGTCCTCGCAGCATAAGATTACAGAAAATAGAAGCAATTTTTTCCTTTAGCTAGAGAAAACATTTCAAGAGAAGATGGCGAATGCTGTCACATTGGTATTAAAATCAGACTGTGGTGGTCATAAGAATAAGAAATTCTATTGAGTGAGAGAGAGAAAAGCTGCTTTGTTCTTTACATATCCCTTTCTATTTTCCAGAATGCTGCAGGAAGCTCAAACTCTCTCTGTATTTCTTTGCAGCGAAGTTGTCAGCAATGGCTTCTGCAGCAAATTTTAACTGTAGAAGACCTTGTACCCAACTTGTACAAGCTAGTGCTATTTTTATTTGCATGCATATGAATTACTGGTGCATGCAGTGGTGACAACAGCATTTCAACATGTGCCTCACTTCAGCAAAGTGATATTGAAATATTCAAGAAATAGGTAAAGTTGGGCACACAGAATTTGTTATAAGATATAGAGAATAAAGATGATTACTAAACATGAAAAGGAAAGAAAATTTTCAAAGAAAACCAGAAGTAACAAGCACAGGGTTTCTGTATTCCAGTATGTAACTTAAAGCTGTAGACCAGTGGCCTTATTACAGTACAGCTCAGAGTTCTCAGTATTGTGTGATCTCTTGTACAAAATAACACCTGTCAGACACAGCTTATTACTTGCAGTAAGAAGGATGTACAAAGAGGGTGTGCTCAGAGAAATGTGGAGTGAGAGATGTTCAGTTCTCACTCAGGTACACAATGAGCAGCAACCAGAGCAGCCTGCTCTGTAATCCAATTGCTCTTGTTAACTACAAGATTGCTGCATCCTCCAGTCTCCTGAAACAGCCTCCTGCAGACTCGTTATAATAAGACCCATCTGCTAGATTTGTAGAAAAAGGAGATGTTTCATCATCTTTAAACACAGTCCCAGAGCCACTGTCCATATACAATCACTCTCCTGCTCTCTATTACCTTTGTATGATTTCTAGAGTCCTGGTATTTTTTTGCTGGCCAGCCTTCGTGTACGAAGATCCGGGGAAGGTCTCTTTTCCTTTCAGACCTTCCAGCCTGCGCACTGGATTTTTTAGGTGAGACACGGGGCGCGCAGATCTGAGCCCACCCTTTAATCCCGAGGTTCAATCTGCCGGGCCAAAGCAATTCTGGACAGTGGCAGTGAGGTCCTCCTCAGGACGTAGGCAGATTGCCCCCTTGCAGGGCTAACGAGCTCTGCCTGCCTGGGGAGCAACCTAGCCGGGAATCGAACCCGAGCCTCGGCAATTTGCTATGCCTGGATGCTAACCACTACACCACCAGGGCTCCCAGTCCTGGTATTAGGTCCATATATACAGTAGCAAAGGACCTTTGAGATAACAAAAATTCTTTAATGTGTCATGCTTACAGCCATGAAGTCCTTGGAGAAAAGACAATGGATACATGAGAAATGCAGGAAGTAAAATACAGACTTCAGCTGGGGTAAAAAAGATGAATACTCTGTTTTAAATGGGATGTATCACACGAATATGTGACAAGGCCAAAGTATTTCACTTAGGGGAGGAGTGGTGAACTCAGCTTTAAGATGATGGAAATGGATAGCTAGATTCTTAGTCTATAGAACAGATCTTCTGGGTCTACTTCTCTTCCCACTGGAGAATAACAAATATGAAGGAAGTATTTAGACCAGATTTTATGACATCTGCTCAAGAGAATGTCTTTTGATGAGGCAGCAGGAAGAGGTCTCATGGTATCGCAATGCATTCTGATCCTGTGGAGCATGCAGCATTTAACCTTTTCTTACATAGGGAAGCACATCTTTGGAGATGCTGTTCTCACCAGGCATCTCCTCTGGGACAGCAGGCGTGCAGCCACCAACAGTGCTGCTTAGCTCAGCTTGTCCTGTGTAGCAGAAGGCTGAGAGAGAGCCTCAGGCACCCCTCGTGTCGGCCCCTGAATAATGTGCCGTGAGTACAAGAGCACCACCTCGTGATACCTGAATGCCAGTGTGCCGACTGGGGGAGGAGGAGGATGGCGGCAGAGGGCTCCTGCCATCCCCAGGAGCCCCCCGTCCCTGGGACAGCCATCACCACGAGGGTCTGCATGTTCTTCCTCTTCATTGCTTGCTGCCTTAGCAATGTGAAAGACCACAGAGACAAACGTGGAACGACTTACCACTGATAGCTGCTCTGGGGGAAGATGTAGTACTGCTAACCTTTCCTGGTGTGCATGCCTGAAAGAGGAACAACTTCCAGTGCAAGTAATGCTACAGATCCATCCAAAAGGATGTGTCAGTAGTAGTAATAAATTGCCTGGCTGAGGCTACAGCCACTAACCAAATGCTCATAAGGCACAACAGGATGCAAGATTTATTAAATTGGACTGCTGTAAAGCAGGAAAAATCTTAGGCTGTGGCAACAGATTTATTTTTCTGGGTTTTGTAGTGCTAACACTGGTTAGAGAGCACAGTCTTGCTCTGCATAGCTGATCAGCCTTTGTCTTTTGCTCTGTCTTCAGTAGGACCATTAAAATGGCCAAGCCCAAGTTACAGTTCCAGCTCTTGATGAAAAGACTCCACTTCAGACAAAAAAGAAAGCTATTTTCCAATTTTTATAAATCAGCACATTCACTCAGAGATGCCTTTCATGTTATAGCTAAATTTCCATTGCCGTGGGGAATTTTAAGAAAAGTTTGTACAAGCTGAGGGGCTTGTCTGGAAAATAAGGTGTAAAGGTAGTATATAAAATGCAAAACAGTGCCTAGATGTTTTCTGAAACAATATTCTGGGACAACAAAAATCTGGCCTCAGAATCATGTTTGCAAAAAAAAAGCTGGCAAAGCAACTTAAGAAGTCCTGAAATACTGTCCAGAAATTTTACTTTTTACATGTAACTGTGATCAAATCAATGAAAAGCACTTTAGAAGTGCTGGATTAATTTAAGTCCTATTCTGGTAAATATGTTAGGAAAATGAAGGAATCTAGAAAAGCTAAAACATCACCTCCTACTCTTTTACATAGTAAAACGAGAAACCATTTGAATCCTTGACATATTATTGAAACAAGATATTTTTATAAATTCAAATAGTTAGGAAAATATTCCAAAAGCCTTTAGATGCCTACGGCATAGCTCAAGCAGAATTTAGATGCCTGCATTCAAGGGAGTGAGTCACAACAATTCTGCCTGTGGCAAGCATACCTGAAAGGCACCTAAGCTGTCATCAGTGAAGTTATTTAGGCACCTAAAGTACTTCTAATGTGTATTCCCAGAGGCCTTCTTATCTTGGATGAGATGAGTGTCTCGGCAGATATTTTGTTTCACGGTGTGTTTAGGCATTCTCTAACTAGTTGGTGGGCTGCCGAGAATCCTTTGTGTTTATCGGGGATGGTTACACAACACCCAGCCCGTGCCAACACCACTGAGCTCAGCACAAAGCAGGCAGTTCATGCGCCTGCTGCCATTCCAAAGTCACCCGAATGAACACCCCTGTGGAATGGTGTCCATCACTGGCACTAGGTGTTCTTTTCACGGAGTTATTCATACACAAGCAGCAGCTGAAGGGGTTGCAGGTTTTCAGAGCTATGAAGCTCTCTCACTCGGCTGTCAGAATCCCTGGGACAGGGAGAGGGAACTTCAGAGTCATCTCCTGTTTCAGTATTTTCTCTGCATCCCTTTGCTTGGCACCCTGGCTGTTTTACTTCCCACAGCCTGGTGCCTAACTCAGCTGTGGAAGATCAGTGAGGTGAATGCCTCAGAACTGCAAATTTCTGCCTCTGAGGTGGCACTGGACAGTCAGGTTGGATGTCATCATGCTGGGGTCCCTGTGTATCTGGGCTTTGATGGCTTTTCATCCTAACAATTGTGAGTACAAATCCAGATTCTGGCATCCAATTTTCCAGAAGTGCTAAATAAAGACAAGGCTGTCCTTGTACTGCCATTCATTCCCTGAGATAGTTTTGGAGGTCTTATAGAGCATCAATATGCATGAAATATTGTGATCAAAGGAACAGTCTGAAACTTTGAGTTATTACTATTTTTAAAAAAATGAACTGATTTTGAGGGACACCCCTTTTAAGATCAAAAAGACCCGAAATGAAGCACCCTAGATCACTGCAACCTTACCAAGTATTCCTTCTGCCATACTGAAAATGCCCCCACGAGTCTGAAATCATTACCAGGATGTTTCTAAACACTAGACAGCACGGCAACACTCTCTGTAAATGAGAAATGTTCCAATTCTAGATCAAAATTGCAACCAGCAATACAGGAACTGGGGCTACAGTGAGACCCGAACCTCGCACATCAGTATCTCAGCACTGTGGCAGGGAAGGACCAAGGGACTTGTCACTCTGCAGACCCACAGTGAGAGAAATAAGCAGCAGAGGGAGGGAAAGAATGGCCAGTTTCCATCTGTCATCTGACCTTAGGACTGACGGTTTTCTCTCTTTCAGAATTAAGATAACAGCTTCTAGAAGAACGTGACCAGAAATGTGATTAAAAATAGCACATCCATAACAGGCATATCCAGAAATGGGATTAAAAATAGCATATCCATAACAAAGAGCTCTTAACATTGTGAATAAATACGTTCACGTTCGTTGGCAAAATTTTTTATTTACATGAAAACACTTGAAAATTATTGTGCCCCAAAACGTAACAGACACAGACACAGTAAAATGAAGGTCATTATTTCTTTAGGTATCTACTATAACGATGCTGTTCCCTCTTCACATTTTTCCCACTGTTTGTTTTGGGGTATTTCCCTACTATGGGCCTGTGTACAGAAACTGAAAACTACCCCAGTGGCAGATGTCCAGCAGCAGCCTCTTCCACCTTCTCACAAAGCCCACAGTCCTGATTGTCCCACTGCTGCCCGGGACAATCATGCAGGCTTCCCCTCCTGAGAAGAGGCTTTCACAGGCACAGAGACAGAGAAATTAAAGCCAGAGCTAACGCAGCTTCCACTGGTACCCGAACTGCTGTGCTAATTGTGGCTCTGTGTGTATCTACCTCCCAGAGGCAGCTCTTTGAGCTCTGAAGGTCACGAGCGCTCACAAATATTTAGCAGTAATAACCCACCAGAAATGTCAAAGCCAGGAAGTGAAATGCTACACCCACAATTCTCTATGCATTGTATTTCACTAAAGCATAACAAAGCAAAGCAAATAGCCTCAGAAAAGTTCATTTAGCCTGTTAGAGAATGATGGGATTTTTTTTAGTATGATTCTGGCTTATGTATGTATCCATTTTCTCTGCCTGACCTTTTCCAGATCAGCCTCGGTTGCTCAGAAAATAGGCTGTCTTTTATTCATGCTGGGTTTCCACCAGGCATCAAAGAGGTTTGCATATGTGGATCACGAGATAAGAGGTGCTGAAAATCTCCTGAAATCTGCTTGGTTGTACCATTCAAATTAATACACTGGTAAGAGTTAGCTTTGGTAGTTATTATGTTAAAGGAAACAGTGAGTTTGGGAAGTTTTGCTTGCAGGGTTTGTTGCCATTCACAGGTTTGAGATGAACTCGACTGCTAAATATCCCTAATTAGCCCAACTCTCATGTTGATTTCTCTTTTTTAGTGACTGATGCTACAATTAATTTCTTTTTTAAAACATGAAATCGTGAGCTAGGAAAAGTTTGCAGCCTGTAAACAGGCACTCTCAGTCTGTTGAGGCTTGAGCAGATGCACAATTCATGAACTGAAACTACATGGTATAACAACTCAACCATTTATTGACTTGATGAAGCAAAGCTTGTAACTAACAATAGGCTATTCAGACCATCTCTCTTTTCTGATAAACACACTAGGACAAGAAGTGATTTGGAATTCTGGTTTTTGAAATACAGATGGACCCAGTTTGGCTCTTATGGTAGATGGAAAACATTTTCTGGTTTATTCTTCAGATGATTTTGAGGTTAAAGTGGTTTTTGAAGTACTTCTGCAGCTTTTCCTAGAGAAAGATATTCCAGAGCTACGGAAAAGCTTTACATTGGTAAAATCGCATTCTCCATCAGATTGCTCATTTCATGGTTATAGCAAAGTTCATCCCAAAATGATCTCAATAATTAATGGCAGTAAACATCTGTGTTCCTAGTACATGGAATAGTTCATAATGTACATGACTCATATTTAATTCATTCAATCCAAGTCCTTGAATTATCAAATGGAAAACAAGAAGTGTGGAAAAAAACTGCTGCAGTCTTTTAAGAGAAAATCAGCTTTGAAAAGCTGCAACATTCTGAATAATCTCACAATAATTTAAGATGGTTTGTAGCAACAACAAAAAGCAGTTAATGGAGATCATGTTGTAAATTGTGTTGCAATCCATGTTAGTTTCTCAGTGGCACTGGAAAAGCATGTGTCTTTATATAGAAAAAACATGCATATTGAAAAGCATATAGTGATGCCTGAAGTGGCCACCTGAAAAACAGAGACTAGACAGGAATAAAGGAATAAAGGTAGGTATTTTTTTGAAGGGCCTTCAAAGGTACAGCATGGGGAGTCCAGAGGATACTGCCAAGATGGACCCTGAGGTGAACCCCAGTCACGAGTTCTTCACAGTTTTATAAGTTTGGTTCATTTGCATTTAAATGTTAATTCTCCAATCAACACTTCAGTTAATGATGTAATTTCCCCAAGCTTGCCCCACCTTTAGAGGCTTTTGGTTTACACTTTTTGGGCCTAGGATGGTCTGGGTGTCCTTGGAAAGCAAGCCTGGAGAGGCTTTGTTATGCCTAACTAGCATGAGAGAGCAGAAGTTAACAGACTACAAGAAACTTCAGAGTTACACACTAGGCAGTACAGGATCTGAAAAATATAAAAGTTAAAACCCAAGACATCAATAGTTGGATGAAAACAAGTCCCAGTCAATACTGATACAAATTTTCACCTCCTGATTTCACTAGCAAAACTGGAAAAAGTGCTGGAATCACTGCATTAGAGAAGAACAATACAGTGACTGTACAGCAGTTTAAGACCTACTATGGATGTATTTTTTAATGCAAAGCAGACACTGAATTTTTTTGCATGATTAAGAGGCACTTGGGGAAGGATGCAGCTGCATAAATGAAGAATATTCAGCCAAATTACTCGGGAGGTCACTGCTGCAGAAACATGTTTTTATTTGGGTGGGAAGCCATTATATATTTGGTAAAAAGGCATTGTGACTCTCGATTTCCATTTAATTTGACTATATAGACACTTGAAGCAGAAGTGGAGCATCTCCAACAGGAAGGATTGGTGCATACCAGTAGAAACCATGATGTACTCCAGACTGGGGAAAATTCTGTTGGGAAATCCCAGCACAAACCAAATTGGATAAATAAGCTTTCCAAGAGAATGATACAAAAATTTTAAATTTGTTGGTAACTTAACTTAATTATAAGCCTCTAGGTTATCCTTACATGGAAACTGCTTTTGTCTTTCTTGTGACAAATCTTGGTTGATTTTGTATGACACATCCAAACAGACATGGAAACATGAGCACAGGTGTCAGGAGTGTCAGAGGGTTGGATGTCCTCTTGGCGATCTGCTGCCTGGGGTTCTCAGTAATGTTTCCATGTGAAATCATGTCACCAGGAGAGGAAGACTACTTTCTCCTTTGCTCTTGCCACACTCAGTTGGCTGAGATACTAGTCCAGAATATGGGAAGCTTTAACTTGGCCCCCACATCCAACATGAGCTGTATGTCAAGCTCCTGGAAAACAAGTCCTGAAACCTTTGGGTAAATTCAGTCCAGCTGAGGTGATATGAGCTGTTCCCATCCCATAAGGCTGGTTTCTTGGATTACCCTGCAAAGGTGGGGCTGTGGGGCCCCAAGGCCAACCTGGCTGCCACAGTGGCAGAGGAGAGCAGTGGCAGCTTGTGGGTGGCCTGTGGGCTACACTGCCCCTTTTGCTGCTCTGCCAGGCACTGAGGGAGCCCTGGGATCTGTGCTGGGGACAAAGCCTTGGCACTGAGGGTGCCTTGGGATCTGTGCTGGGGACAAAGCCTTGGCACTGAGTCCCTAGGTATGGTTGCAAGGACACAGGAATATCGTGCCAAGCTTGCTGCGCACTCCCATGGTGTAGCCTTGGTAGAATATTTCCCTGCCCACCTGGAGGCTGTGCCTGCCAAGGGGCATCTGCTGGGAAGCAAAAAGGCACGTGCAGCTCAAGGCTCTTGTAAGCAGTCACCAAGAACAGAAAACCCATCGGTGCCTTTCTGTGCCTGCTGCTCTGACATCCAAGGTCACCCAGGAGGATTCCATTATCAGTCCTTAAACAGGGACATGAAGGAGGTAGAAGTCCATCCCGCAGCAGAATGCTGGGATAAGTTCTCTTCTCAAGAGATCAATTCTGGTGATTATCTCCTCTACTGCTCTGGCTTTTTGATGTGGGATTGCAAAGATACTTCACATCAGCACTTGTGATATACACATTGCTTTAAACAAAGAATATTTTCTTTTGTTTGTGAGATCTTGTAGTCAGACACTTTTTATGAAATAAAGAATGTAGCAATGCCATTATTTGTAAGTGGATATTGCAAAGAGTATGTAGGTACCAAGGAGAAAACATTTCTAATGCAGATCCTGTGCCAAATATTATACAATCATAAAATTCCCTAGAAGTATCTTTTCAAATGTTTATTGTTTTCTGCCTTCATCAGTTCATGAAAGCTCAAAAGAGCTAACTAAATTTCTTTTGAAAGGAATTACAAATTCTGAAAAATCAATAAATACAACTGTATTCCCAGTAGAACATTTTTATACTGTGCTAGACAAGGATGAAGATGCATTTCCTGTAAACTTAGCTATGAAAAAGACAGCTCAGAGACTACAATTTAATTACTAAGATATAACAAGACATCTGGGGAAATTGCTAGATTGGCAGCTTTTGAAAGTGTTTATAAAGTGATTTTACAGAAAAAAAAAGGAAAGGATTAATTTTTGTATAGGGTATTTTTTTTACTAAGGAAGTTTAGATGTTTATGTGGAATGGAAAGCTTGTCAATATTTTAAAACAGGAAACAAAAAGGATTATAAACTAAAAGGCAGATATAACTCAGTAGAAGTATGCTACTTCAGAAAAGCAGGTGTCCTTTCATAGCCAAGTATTTGTTCTTCCTTTGTTGTATGGATAACATTTACAGCAGATTCTCTAGCACAATGTTTGTTAACATGAAGAACTAACAGTAGAAATTATCCCCCTGTTAGCCTTTGAAAAATTTACTGAGCAGTGAATTTATCATCAATGACATTTCTCTATAAAAAGCCTTGCTGATTTTTCTAACCTAATCAAATGTTCCACATTCTCACAGCATTTATTTTATTATCAAAATAAGCAAACTAATCCTTGATCTCATTTTCTCTTTGAATTCAGAATGTCTTTTTTTTCCATTATGTTTTTAATGCTGGTGAAATACCATTGGATTTATGGGCAGCTGCTCCGCTATAAAACTGATATAGTAAAGAATTAAGCTTTTCTACTCAGCTTTTCTTTTATCACCTCAGTTAAATAAGACTCTTTATAGAAATACACTCTATTTTTTTATGACAGCTCTCCCTTGTCTAGTTTGTTGTTCAGAAGCTTTAGTAGATGTTTATCCAAAGCTGGACATAATGGTTGTTCACTCCACATAGATAAATAAAATTACACCAATTTCTTTTATCCTCCAAATTCACTTCTATTCCTCAAAAGCTACAGATATTTCTTGTCTTTACATCATGCCCTAAAAGTAACTTTGGGAGATGTGTGTAATTGGCCAGTGTCACCAGCTCACCTCGCAAGAGCTGCCCAGGTCTTTGCAACACCAAAATCACAGACTTCAGTTAAGAGAGGCCTTGTAAAAGGCACCAGCATGAAACCAATTTAGATTCATCCCTCCAGATACCAACAGGTCTTCAGCACTCTGATTAATTAATGAAGTGGCAGTCAGCTGGCACTCAGAGATGCTCCAGGTTTGCTGACTTCCGTGCCATGAGAGGACAGGAGCAAGGCACAGACCTGAGGTCCATCAGTCCATGAGACAGTAAGCTCCCATTCTCCATTCTTTGCATGGTGGCTCCAGGTGTCTGATGACCCAGTCATGTCCAGAGAGATCCACAGCCTGGATCACCTGGGAATCAACAAGGGAAGCCTAGAGTACCACAAAGGAATGATTTTCCTTCTGGATCATAACAAATGTTATGTAATCTGGCAAAATCCCTCTATTGGTGTCATCAAGAGCTGTGTAGAAAGCAGAAAATATGACTTTTAGATCACAGTTGCAGCCAACAACCCTCAGTTAAAAATGTGATGCACAAGGGGCAACAGTAGCTTGTGAAAACCCCTGCAGATTCTTGACTGGGAGACAATCAAGACTGTGTGTGACACTGAGACACTGGGACCACATCATGCTGTATTTCCTGTCCATCAGTGGCTTTTGTCCTCACACAAGCAGCATTCCTAAGCAGCCAGTCATGAAAACCTCCCAGTAGCATTGTGCCATCAAAGTAGCACAAAGTAGCTCGAGTGTCCTGCTGAGAGAGGCTGCCGACCCCCTTGCCTGCCCAGACACAGTTTTGGAAAGATCTGATACATTCCGTGCTCACATGATATTCATTACTCATTCTGAGCACAATGTAGCAAGTGTTACTCCGTGCTAGGGTGACTACATGTCCTGTACTGAACACTGTAATAAACAGAGTGTTATAATAGCCCTTTGGCAAGGGCTTGTGTCTCTCTCTCAGTGACAGTATCACCACTAAAGCTACGCCTGTAGGCTTAATCTCTCTGGCTGCTCTTTTTAAGCCGGCAGTCTTTTTTGAAGTCCATTTTCCTTCCTTGCTACGTTATTATTTATTACTGACAAAGGGTGAAAGGCTCAAACATTTGCAAACAAATGTGGTAAGAGAGTCCCTGCCCTGAAGATAGCATCATTTACTTTGGATATAGATAATTTAATAGTTTATTCTAAACTTCTGGCTCCTTTATCAAAACTTTACCCACCCTGGTGCTCAGTTATCAGAGCCAGACCTGTGCCATGGGAGCAGAACAAACCCCAGCCTGACCTGTGGGGCAGGAGGGGAGATCACAGCCGTCCCAGCTCTGCACCATGGACTGATAGTCACATCAGAAGGGCAGCCCATGGGAAGTGTCTGAGCAGTGAAAGAAGCAAAATCCCATGGTTTTCCTCTGCTCTCTGTGTTGTGTTGGGCCTCCAGGTCTTACATTTTGGATGAGCAGTATCCTGGCTGTCATGGTGAGGGTGGAAGTGTCTTCTCATCCATGCCCCTTTACCTTACCCATGAAAGCCACCTCATCCATGATGGGAACTGCAGTGCCAAACATTTCCAGGCAGAGTGAGCCCAGAACTAGGGCTCCTATGTCCTCATCCTGTGCTCAGGTTCTCCCTGTCAAAGACAAGGGGGAGGCATGAATCCTGTTAGGGTTTTGAATAGGTCCCCATAGGTCCTGGGTCAGCTAGAAGATGTCTCAGGACAGGAATGGCTGCTGCAGTGCCCCAGGGGCTGGAGGACAGCCAGGACTGCTGCTTGGGACTTACCAATAATGCCCTGGTCTCTTCCAAATTCAAGAGATCAAGATCTGGTCCCTGGTTGCATTTCACACGGAAACTGCTTCTGTTTTAATATTCTCACCATAAGCCAAAAGGAACTGCTCTATATACAAAATACTTTTTTTCTGAAAATCTGAACTGTTGATATGACCTTACCTAAAATAAAAGGCATCTCTAAATAATTCAGACTTTGTACAGAGCTGATAGGGAAACACAGGTGAATCCTGTTTTTTTAAACTTCCATATTAGAAAACAAAGGCACTATTAGAGAAAAATAAAATAAACCTCCCTACAACCTTGCCATCCAAACCTTTTTTTAGACAGCCGCCTTCACTTTTAAACAAGGTTTATTACAAGAGCAAATAAACTCAAAAAAGTTGATGGTAACCATCCAAAGTGCTTGGAGTTTTTGACATGCTTTCACATGTACTTCTTGGCTGCTATAAACAGCAGGTTAGTGTCAACGTGAGTTTCTCCTATCTGTTGCCCTTCTGAGTCCCCAGGAGGCAAAGGCACTTCATATCACTCTTCCTGAAGGTCACACTTGCTCCTGCTCACACGTTCTGCAAATACAGGGCTCGGTTTCATATTGGTCAAGGTGGGGCACTGGTAAATGAACATGATCTGCAACATCAGAGGAGCTGTTATTATTCCACCACTATATTGAGATTCACTCTCTCTGTGTCCTGACGAATCAGACCAAATAATTTTCAGCACAAATTATTTTCTGCTTTCAGCTGCTGTGATCCTATTTGGACTTCCTGTGTACTTGCAGGAGAATAAAATCAAATGTTATTTACGAGAAGGTTGGAACCCTTCTCCTGGACTCTGTGTGTTTGTGTAAAGGTGAAGTGGTGCAACCTGCAGGTGCAGGTAGGAGCACCTGAAATTTTAGGCATGCATAAATTGAGGCCAGTGTTGGAGAGAACAGGTCCCCCTCCTCACAGTAGCTGTACGTTTACATACTCTGACAGGCTTCTGGCAGTAGGCAGCTGAAAATGATGAGCTGTCTCAACAGATTAAAATTAAATTCTATTGAAGAAAACAACATACAAAAATTATGTTTCTGTATAATCTGTGTGATTAAATGTTACTTGTTTCAAAGCTAATGTTTCTGTCACTTTCAATTACAGCTTTTGGAGGCTTTATTCTGCATCATTTAATCTCTTTAAATAACTCTCCTGTTCAGCTTTCTTATAGGGATCGGCACACTTATTATGAATATTGCACTGCTACTAACTCCTACAATAACATCACTGACTCTGATTTAGAATAACATTAATCGTATCTGCTCTCCCTTCATGTCTGGAAGATGGAAAAAGGAACAAATCAAATGGAGTCACATGCTGGAACTTCTTTACTGGTCAAGTTATATTGAGCAGGTTCATGTCAAATATCTGTGATAATCAGATGAAAATGTAATAATTTCTAAACAGTGACAGACATTTCTTATTGGGGAATGATTTTCAAAGCTTTAAAAAAAAAATTATTTGCTATTCTAAAAGCTGAAGGGTTGAACATTTTTCATTTGGTTTTACCATTCCCAAGTTTTGAGAGAAACACTGAAACTGAGTTAAATTCTAATGATGTTAAACAAATTACAACTTGTTCAACTAGTCTGAAACTCCTGATGTAAATGAAGTTAGACAAAAATTCCTGTATTTCTAGACATAAGGACATTTGAATCAAAAGCAATATAAAAACTGGTCTCCATGCCTACATTTGTCTGAATATTTTCCTTTATTTGTCTAAGGAAATTATGATTTATGTGCAAAAAGGAAGCTACATTTGCAATTAATGAGCAAACGGAAGAAAGCAGGGGGGGAGCTTT
>VZRF01013164.1:1343790-1451197 GCA_013396875.1 Vireo altiloquus | reverse complement strand
AAAAAAAAAAAAAAATCGCCAAAGGCTGCTCTCCAAGGCGAGCTCTGCCACCTCGTGGGCTGCAGCCCTTTTACAGGGTAGCGCCCAGAGCTGGGGGCAGGACAGCAGAGTCGTATAGGGACACGTGAGTCTGTATAAAAACCCAAACGACTCAGTACCTAACATAAATTGTAGAAAGAATTTCAAGAACATGAGGAGTTCTTGAAATCATAATTATTAAAATCATTCTCTCGTTGTAAAGGAAATTACGTCAACAGGGTAGCAAGGTATATTGTTCTAGCTGATTTTTCCACCCGGTGTTCCCAGATTGTAGCTTTTAAAGCAGCATTAGACATAGTGCAGATGCTCAGAGTCTGTATTGCTGCATCTGTGCAAGTCCCAGCTCCCTGCAGGAACACGAGGCTGCTGTGCTCCAGGCACAGTCCCTGGCACCCTGACCCACAGGTACACAAATCCCTACAGGCTCCAGAGCACCACAGGTTGCACCCTGGCAGGCAGAGGCAGGGGCAGCCCTAGTCCAGCTTTGTGACTCAGATGTACTTCTTTTGTAGATGTCTGTTATTTTTTTCTAACAGAAGGTCACAGAACTATGCAAATCACTGGTTTTTTCAGTTTGCTGACCTAAGCAGAAACCTGAATCAAGTTACAAACAAACATGGAAAATCGATTCTTTCTTGTGAAATGAAGAGCTGGAAAACTAGTTTGAATCAACCCACAAAACTTCTTTGACTGAAAAGAATAATCACTAAGCAGTTGAAAAGACAAGCTTGGTGATTTCTGGCTGAGGACATTATTTAGTGGATGTTCCTTTTCAGAAATGTTGTGCTGCTCTGACTTTTCTTGAATTTTCAGGAAGCAATAAAATCAAGGCAAAATAAGCAAATACTTTCAGTATTTAGCCCCCAGGCCCCCGGTTTTAGCATGTTCCTTATCCAACAGCTCTACTCAAAGGTGCACAGAGACAGCTTTGGTCTGCGACTCGAGATCCTAATTGTGACCTTCCTGGCTGGCAGCACCAAATGGGAAGGACTGCTGGAGAAGTGGGTGGAGACCCCTTGTTGTACAGTGGTTCCAGTGTTACATCAAACAACGATGTCATCTGGTGACATAAGTATAGCTGTCACACTCACTCATATGCTATTTTAGCCATGTCAACCCACCAACAGTTTGCAGGTAACCTATCACTAGAGGAACAAACAGATTTTTAATATTTAGTTTAACCATTTAAACTGAAAAGCCATGACAAATAAGGAAAAGGAGAATGTCCATGAACATGCCACATTTACAGGGACTAATCTTTTTATTACAGAATTTGGCTATTATTGCCTAAACAAACATGCTCAGGTCTCAAAGGAAGTGGTTTCTTTGTTATTTCTCCGTGAAAAAAAACTAAAAAAAGAATGAGTTGGAAGAAAATTCTCAGCTATATCCATATGGCTTTGATCACTTAGGGATCATTTCCAAAGTATGCTGAGAACTTCAAACGTCAGGTGCTTTTGGGAATTGTAACAACATGTTATAAGACAAAACTCTGAATTTCGATCACTTGACAAACACCTAATGAAAACAAGGAGCTAAAGGAGATGTGTACAAACATATGACTCAATTTTGTTTCTCAAGTGACCAAGCACATAGACAATTTTGCCTGAATTACTGGATGTCACTGTGATAGAGTTAAAAAAACAAGGCGGAAAAAAGTGCATTTCAACAGATGTTAAACAAGATACTTGGAATGACATTTATCTATTATACATTTTACATGATAAATTAAAGATACAGAAGCATCAGAGATTCTAGGTGACTTTGCTATTATAGCTGCTTTAGTGTTGAAGGCACATGAAATAGTTAAAGAGCAGCAGTACATAAGGAAAATGTGATTCTGCTTCATTTATTGATGAATCATAGTTCCTTGATGGGGGCTAGAAACTAGCCACACTTCTGTGATGATACAAAAATAGGAAACTCCATGTTTCTACTAAATATTTTTCCATAAGCAATGCTTTCTTTAATAAAGTAGTCATATGAATTCCTGAGGTAATCCAGATTTTACTGTTAACTGTAGAGAGTTTGCATCACAGTTTCTTACATTTATTTTTATAATGTTCATTTAATGGTATGATTGATGAGATGGTTTTGAGAGTGAAAAAGTCATGCAGGTAGCTTGGATAAGGAATACAAGTATTTGTTTACCACTAACCAGTGGCAGCAAGAACAAGTCTCTAAGTGATGAAGCAGAAAGTTAAAGCTCCTGTAGGAAATTTGAATTCAAGTGAAGAAAAAAAAAAATCCTGAAGAAAGACTTTTTCTTTCCCAGTACCACTAGCAGAGTATTTATTATACATAGGGCAGTTATATTTTTAATAAGCACTACACATTGTATTCGTAGTCACTGAGATTTAAACAAGAGACCTGCTGGCTCCCCAGGCAGTGGAGTCCAGCTCTCCCTCTACATTCTGTTATCAGTTGTGTGACTCCTACCTTTCTCACTTCAGGAGTGGCTGCTCTAGGAAATATGATGTATTACTGGACCCTTTAAAACATGGTCAGTATTCACCACTACAACATTCATATTGTAATGAGATTATTTTAATCTCGGAAGCAGAGGCACAGCATATTATTTGCGTCTTTTCAGGGTGGTTAGGACCAGGAGCAACCTAGAATAAATTACTGAAATCCAACATCTCCGTGATGGTTTCAAAAGGAATTTGATGGACTACTTCCCTTGGTTGTTGACAAGAATCCACATCATAGAACTGTCCCTGAATCATACGAGTCTGATACCTTAGTCCAGAGAGAGGACAGCAGAGAAATACAGCAAAGGGCCTCAAAGGGCCCTTCTCTCACTGTAGAGAGGCTCGATTATGTTTGGCTTGGGGAGGTGAGGCAATGCTTGCAAGAGGTAAAGTCAGGACCAGAGGAACACACACAGCTGCAGCCAGATTTGCATCACTTTACCGATGGGGAAATGACCTGATCATTCAGGGCAGTGCAATAAAATCTGTTCTGTGCTATAGACGAGTACTTCAATTTTTGTTAACATCTGAATTCTGCCACAGTAGGAATCTCCTCGTGCTGCACATTATTCTTGTGTCAGCCATTATAGTAAAACATCCACCTCCTGAATTTTTTTTATGAGCAATAATTTATTTTTACAATAAAAAAGCACTTTAGATTATTTTTAAACAAAAATAAACCTGTGAGTATATGAGTAGCAGCAGCTATAGCAGAGAGATCTAATTTGGTTTTCTAATCCAGAACCTCATGAAGCATCATTTTTCTTTTTCACATCCCTGTGCTGTTCAAAACACCAGTTTATAGAGCTTACAAATGCACTTTCCTTTGGAGTCTGGTATGTATTCTCCTGAGGGTCTCAGACAATTACAGTAAAAAATAGAAGCATCAATTGCAATCTTTTTGCACAGCATGGTATTACTCCTGCTGAGGTTTTAATTTGCCCCAAGACTGCATCTATCAGCAGATTTTCAAAATTACATTATAAACTGATATTTCATTTGGCCTAAAATTCAGCTTAGTTTCTTGTCATACCAAGGTTTCCCAGACACAAAAATCAGTGTGATTCCCAAGTTTGCAGGCAATGGAACTTGGGATTTGGGATTCAAGAGTAATTATGGAACCCTGCTAGACTGGGGAAGCAGCAAGTGGCTAAAAACTTTCCTCTGCACATCACACTACCACCATCAGCAGAAAGTGTTAAGATACGAGATGATATTATATCCTGGCATACAGGGGAAGAGAACAAGGATGGAAACCAGTTGAAGAAAGAGCAGAAAAACTCTCCCACCTGTATTTCTGTACCTTGTCTTTGCTATCTTCTAAGCCAAATTTTTCAAAGCCATCTTCTGCTCTCTGCAAAATCTGTGGAAATTTTACTCTGCTTGCAGTGACATGAAGAGTGCTTGAAACATCCTCCATTCAAATCAGTGGGAACCCTTGAATTTACATAGATTTGAATTAGAGTGGCTTGGAACTACACCAGCCAATTCCCTCAGGACTCTGGGATGCAACTCATCGGGTCCTATAGACTTAAGAACAATCCTCAGGTGGTCATGACCGTGATCTTCTCTTACAGTCAGAAGCACTTTGATCCCCCAAGACATGGTGTTTCAACCCAGTTTCAGAGAAACTCCTGCTCCAAATGAAACTGTCCAAAAGAACCACTATGTAATGGAAGTAAATAGTAGTGATTCTGTGCGGGATCTGAAGACAGCCACATAACACAATATAATCATAAAAAATGGAAAAAGACCTACATTGTTCATTTCCTTCAAGGCATTTTCTGAGTCACTTTGTCTTGAAAGGTTGAACTGATGCCTTAAATGGCATAGAAACAGAGACTAAACAGGAATAAAGGAGGTATTTATTTGAAAGGCCTTCAGAGGTACACTCGCGGCTCCAGAGGGTCCTGCCTCAGTGGATCCCAAAATGGACAACAGGTCACGAGTTCTTCACACTTTTATATCAGCATAAATTCACCAACCAGAACCCAGCCAATGGACTAATTTCCCCAAGCTTTCCCCTCCTCCCCAGTCTCTGTTTCTAGGTAGCCATTTAAGGCGTCACCTTGGGTTAATATTTCACTGAGAAGTGACATGATAAACTTCTGATACTGAGTATTTGACTACAACAACAAGAATTCTTAGCCTATATGCTGTTAACAGAGTGATTTTAAAATTCAGGACTTCCTCATATGACATCTAAAAAACAAAGATGCCATTCAGCCAGATCAAGAATAAAGCAACATTTAAATGGAACACACTTTGGAACAGAACAAATAATCAGTCCTAAGAGCAGCTCTACATTAATTTCAAATGAAAAAAAAAAAAAAAAGTTATTACTTCCTTAACTCTTATCTCCTGGTCAATACTTTAAAAATATTTCCACAGAAACTTGTAACTTTTACATTGCTGACAAAGTGTAAATATTCCTAATTACATCTGAGCTCCTCCTTGGCAACCCTAATAAAGATGACTGAATTGAAGAATAACTTATTCTAGCATGCCTGTGTGTTTCTTAGTAACCTACAAAATAATGCCTTTAAAGACTTAAAAAACATAAGATTCTAAATCAGAAAGACAATAGATCAACAAATAAAATCTTGTTTCAATCTCTAATCAATATCTGATACTGCAAGATGAGGAAAAAACCCTCTTCTTAACCACCCACCTAATTATCAGTTACTGCATTGGAAGAATGATTCTTTCTGATCTTTTTGGGCAATCTGCTTACTCTTTGATGTATAAGGTATTGATAGCTTTATTTTTACCTTTTAAATAAGTTTAATAAGCAATAGTTAAGTTTACATAAATAATTAATCAACAGTGTTTGACTGTTAGAAACAAGAAACCTTTGGAAAATCTTTTTATTCTGAAGTCAGGATGACTGACACCAACATGTACAACAGGGGAACAGAATGCATGATGCTATCTTGATGAATGATGTCAAGAACCTGCACCATATGGTGTTCAATGATAAACACAAGTTGCAAAAACAAAAGGGAGAGGAAAGCACTGACACTTTACCTGAGGGTGCTTCTGTAACATTTAACAGAACAGCTGGATTGCTCAAGACTGAATATTTCACTCTATTACTAAACATATTGCAAAGTTAGTAAGATTTTACATCTAGTAAATCAAAGTTCCTTTGTTCATTGTAGATAAAATCCTGAACTTACGGAAATCAACAGCAAAAGAACAATTTCCTTCACTGTGATAAAAATCCCTCCCATTTCTATATTGATTTAATAATTAAAGCTTTTGATAGCACTAGAAACTTAAATGGTATAATCTTTTAAATTTACAGCTCTGACTTTTCTCAGGGGTTCTTTGACTACAGATACAGGATAACCAGTACAGCTGATCAGCTGCCTTCTGAAGTCAGTGGAAGGTCTCAGAATTGTTTCAACAATCACCAATTTGATAAAAACAAGTATCCTGAAATAACAGTATACCTCCTAGAATGAGATGGAGGCTTTAGACATCTATTAAAAAGAAATGAAAACTTCTATTAGAAACAAATATAGAAGCAAACTATTAGACTTCTATTAGAAGCAAATTTTCTGTTTGTATATTTAGCATTAACAAGATTTAGATATGGTACAGCATGCAAGATAAACCCAGTGATATGGTCCTGAATGTATTTCACATATATGTCTTTGTCTTTTTACACAGTCTCATCTAGTGACTATATAAACTGGTGAGTTCACACTTGTATCTATGTTTAAATAAATTTTCCTCTGTTATACTGCTATAACTCATTTACCTCTATCATGTTCTCTCCTTGCTGTTTATTAGCACCATTTGTTATGTCGCATTTAAAATTAGATTGGGAGATATTTGGGGGAGGAATCATTAGCAGGTTGCAATCAGAACTCTAATTATGCTGCTACCGGAGGCTGCTGAGGAACCCATAGCTGAGTGAACAGATGTACTCATTTTTAATAGGGGAAATCATGTCATAGTAAATTACAGCTCTGTTTTCTAGAATGTGGGCCTATTGAAGGATTTGCAGGTAAAAAGTGGTAGCAGAGCTGAAATTGAAAAGCCGTGACATATCTGACACGCTAAGTGCAGACACTTCATGCTGCTGCTCAGACACTGCACACTGAGGCAGAATGCAAATAGGCCCAAGACTTCTTCCACCAGCTACCAACAAAGGTTTAGAATGGCAGACTTTCTGGAATAGATAAACAAAGTGCTGTCAGGAAAAGTTACAAGAGAAAGAAAGGGTTTATTGCCCAGCAGTGTTAAAAGAATTACAGCAGCATTTTCTGGGGGCAAGATAATTTATAAGCAGAGGCACTAATGGCCTAAAAAGCCAAATTTCTGCTTCCTAGAAGAAGTAGTCTGCTCTGGCTGAGTGGAAGAATGACAGAAAAGTTAAAGAAGAGCCTACTAAGCTAAGCAGGAAGCTTATGGTGACAAAAGGCCCTAGGTTTGTAGGTGCTGAAAAAATACATGATTTGATCCTGTCTGGACTAAATCCCCACAGAAAGTAATGGAAAAATAATGAACAGTCCGAGGAGCAGACTCTGTATGTCTTGAGTTCACTGGATGCATGCACAGTGACAGAGATGAGATTGAAGACAAATATGGGAGAGCATTGCAGCTGGACCAGACAACTCCAGCTCAGCATCCTGGCTCTCACAGCAGCCACAGAAGGTACCCAGGTGTCAGAGACTGAAAATAGTTCATGCCTCAAACACTGATATAAAGTTTTTTTCAAAAAAAGCTATAACCAAGCTGCCTCCCTGAAGACTGGGCCTTTGAACTGGAAAGTCAAACTGCTGATCAGATAGAGAGAAACTCATTGTTCAGTCATCTCAGGCACCTCAGGGAAAGGTTTGCATCCACCAAAAGGCCAAAGCCACCAGCTGTGCTGAGGATCATCCTCTGCTGAGTTTGGGGTGGGGGCAGAGTGCAGCTCACAGGAGCCAGGTTTGGGGTGGGGGCAGAGCACAGCTCACAGGAGCCAGGTTTACACAGACTCCCCCCCAGCTGAGGGGACAGGAGGAGGTTTCAGGTGTGTGGTGTAACCTCTGGCCAGAGGCATTGAACACCCATCCTCCCTTACACAAATTGGCCCAGCTGTGGCACCCCCAACCCCAAAAAGCCACATCCACAGGACCCTCAGGTGAGAGGCAGCTGAGGGGGAGTCACAATCCATCAAAGACCCCACAAAGTGCTGGGCCTTGCACCCCAGGGCTGCACATGATGGAACAGACCCAGAGTGCTGTAAGAGACTGCCCCTCCCCAGGGGAAATGCCTGGACATTGCCACATGGCTCGAGGGGATATAAACCCAGGGGATTCTGCACCTTTGGGGGGACCTTCACCACCAAGCAGACCAGCTGGAGAGGATCAATGGAACATCCCTGGGATCCACAGAGTGGTGATATTTTCCTTATTCTGTCCCTGTCACTCTTTCTGCCCCCCCCACCTATTTTCTACTCCTTTTCTTTCTCCTTTTCTTCTCTCTTTCTCTCATATTTACTATACAGTAAAATCCATATTATTGTCACTGGCATATGGTCTCGTTTGCACCTTAATTTGGGCAGAGGAATTTCTAAAGAACCTTAATAATAATAATTGGATCATAAAGCAGGACAGAGTATAAAATGGAGCAAATACAGAGTGGTAATTTCCCTCATTCTCCCAAATTTTCCCAAACTCCGACAAAGTTGTTTTTGGGACTCTCGGTGCCAGATGTAGCTTCGACAAAGCCAGTAAACATTGCAGCTTTTTCTTCTGTTTCTGCAGTTTATCTGGCCCTAAACTTCTGCAAACTTTCAGCCTCCCCAGTATCCCGTGTCAAGGATTTCTATAGTCTAACTATGACCTGTGTGAAGAACCACAGTCTTCTGGCTTTGAACCTTTGAAAGTGCTACTTTGAGTTCATGCCCCTTAGTTCCCAGACACAACATAAGCAGTCTGCTTCCTGTGCTGAAGGTTTTCCAGGAGGCCATCAGCAGGCTGGCCAGTGAGTACTGCTGCTAGGGCCAGCAAGTCGTATGAGACTCACGTTCCTTTACGTTGGTAAGTGATGAAGGCCAAAGAATGTGTGTCAGCACTATACCCCTGCTCATCCATAGCAGCCAAGACTGAGCATGTTCCTTGGCATCATTTTGGCCTGTTCTAACTACTATTTCCTAAGCCAATGCCAAGGCACACTCTGGAGGACAGCATGTGCTGTTCTGAACAGGCAGCATAGAAAGACTGAACCACGTCCGGCTTCCTTCACCCTACTCCCTCCTCCAGCTCTGGCCTAGCAGACCCTTCATGCCCCAAAACATGCCATACACACTCATGTCATACCCCAGGATATGTCATACATATGATCACCTCATGCTATGAAAACTTCATTCTGGTGGGATGCAACTCAACCCTCACTTCAGCATGTCCCATGGATGGGAACAAACATTTTGCTGTCTTCCTCCATAACCATTGGTGACAGCTCATCTGATTTACTGAGAGCAGCCACTCTGTGCTTTCATTTAGTACTACAGGTGTTTGCTGTGATCAGCAAGAAAAGGCCACTTGCACAAGTAGAACTGTACAATATGTAGCCTTCCAGACCTGATCTTCAGGTAGTATGTCGAGAGCACTCCAGTGGAACCCACTGGCCAGGCCCAAAAAGATGTAGTGGCAGCCAAAGAGGCGAGATACACTGATCTCGTTCTTTACCTCTTTCCTATCAAGCTTATTAACTTATCTAAAAGGTACAAAGAATCTATCACAGTTCTGAGTTTTGACCTCTGATACAGATGTCTAATTAGCTGTCACACAAGGATACTTGGATGGATGATAGAAGGAACGACACTCAAGTGCAGAGGACATAGTAGAAAAAGAACAGGTTCTAGAAAGGAAAAATTTGTAGGAGGCAGCAAAAGTGACAGCCTGTGCACAAGTACTTTGAATGCTACTCACAGCCACAGTATCCCTATAAACAACTGACTTAAAGAAGTACCATTTGTAAATTGGAAGGACCTTAATTAGATAATTTTAGAAAGCCTGTGCACTTTATTTCTATATCACAAACAGTGCAGTCACATATGAGCAGCTAGAAAATAATTCAAAAATTTTACCAACTGCATATCTGAAGGATGGACTTAATGGTTCTTCAAGGCCTACATATATTGATGATTTAAGCTGGTTCTTCCTGATGAGAGAGACATTTGAGGCAAAACAAAACAAAAGCACAACTTTGCCATGAATACAGCAAATCATACATATGAACTCAATTCTACTTGCACTAAAGCTTGAAAAGAGGCTCTGCACACTGTTGAAAATCACTTCACTGTAGGGAAGTGTAAATTCAGACAGATGCCTATAAAAGTGGAAGGACAAAATGGATGAAGAGAACAAAAGGAAAATATTTAATATGCTATGTTTTATTTTCCTTAAATTCAACAGCATAACAACCTGTTCCTCAAGGTGTGCTTAGCATTTAGAGCTGGGTTCTGTATTGTCAACTTTAAAAAACCCACTAATTTTAAAATGTCCTTGCATAAGAAATATAAGAACCAGAGAAATGATCAGAGGACCTTATGATACTGCCCTTGGTTTTTGTTGACAAAAAGAAAAACATCAGTTTTGTCACTATAGTGTTGTCATGTTGAAGAACAGAAAGTCAATCACTTAATCTCAATTGGTAAAACCTTCCAGCACAAGGAGCCCTGGGACTGTGGTTCATTCCCATTCACATCACTAACCATACAGCTCTACAAAGACCTATCAATACTAATAGCTTTTCATAGTGGGTATTGCTCCATGGTAATTTTCCAAGGCCTCAGATAATAGTATTATGGGCACAAGTCTCCTGTTACCAAAGGTGGATAAATCTGTGGTAATGTTTTTCAAACTATATTTCTATTCCAGAGTTCCTTTGTCATTGTGTATTAGACATTTTAATGTATAAAACCAGGAAGTGTAGCATGATGTAGCTTATTATGTTGTTATAGATATGTTTATAACAGAAACACATTTACAGTTAGGATATCAGAATACACTGCTTTTAAGATTCCACCTTCTGACATATGTACAGGGCTGGCCTCAGATTAGCTAGTAAATCCAAATAAACCTCTGATGACTGACTAACATCAAAACAAAACTTGAAAGATTAGCAAAATTTACTGAAACTGACATTGAACTTAAGATGAAAGCTCTTCTGAAAACAGAGAGACTCTGGAGAGAACAAGCAAATTCAAAAGCTTTGGTATGTCCATTGATTCAACAAAAATGTAATTACTCTGCAAGGGAAAAGAGAAATTAAGGGACATGAGCAAGACTGCTGTGGCCTGAATAAAAGAGATTCTACAACTGTAAGTTGTTGATTTTATAGGAGATGAAATTATGATAGCCTAGATGTGAAATATTACTTTGTTCATAAAAGATAGTGTGTGCTATGGAACCTTTGAGTTTCAGTAAATGCATGAAAACCATGATTAGAACAAACAATGTGTTCTGCCAGTGGCACAGGATAGATACAGGTTTGGGTGACATTGTTTTCTAGTAACTTACTTTATAGGAATGCAACAGAAATCTGATTTTTACATGCCACATTTATTGCCATCTTTGGAAATACACCAAGATGTGTTCAGAGGTATCCAAATTTAATTTATCAGCCTTCTACGAATTCAGAGGAGATGAGACATTTATCTTCAAGAGAAAAACTTAAATTAAAAAAAAAAATTCTCAAATGTTAGAAATCTAGAAAACATTTATTATCCTTGCCACATTAGTTAGGATATAACAGGCAAAGGCATCCAGGATGTAACTTCTTTTCTGAACAGACATCTAATTTTTTGCAAAAGTGCATTATTTTTCATGATTTTTTTCATTGTAAAAGTAACTCAAGCCAATAGAAAAATTTCTAGTTTAAGTCCTGATGAGAATGGAGGCATAATGCCTACATTTAAAAATAATCCTTAGTCCTCTGTCAGCAACATTTATCCTTGTCTAGAAAGAGACAAAAAAAATCATATGTCAATATCTTCACAAAATTGATTCCTAATTACAGGACAATATTTCTTCATATATTTACCTATCTGAAACACATAATTCTTGAAAGAGCTTACAGATTAGTATCCAAAAGGCGGCTGCGACACTTACGTAGAATACACCCCGAAAAGGATGCTGAATATTTCTTAACTTACTGAGTCATGTTCAGAACACTTTCAGGCGACTTAAGTTCAAATCTGCAATCCTTAGTGAACATGAGCTTCCTTTCTGTTCCAGTTCTGTTATTGCAAAGTGCAGACTGGTGGAAACTGAAGAACACAAGTGTATATTTTAGTCAGTGACCTCATAAATCTCTGGGAAAAAGACCTAAAATACATGTGAAAATAGCCAATGGATTTTAACAACACCTTCAGCAGAAAAATGGGCATGTATTCCACATAGCTGTAGTTCAGCTGAAGAATGGATCTGTAACTCTACATGTCCCCAGACATGTTTGAATTTATGTTTCGGCTATTTAAACAATGTCAACAGCCTCCTTATGTTTTTCTGTTATGATTAACTCTGCTGCTGTAAATCTTGCTTCAAACGGGTAGCTGGACAATTCTTAACTGTTTGGAAAAAAAAGGGTCTCAGCTATGCACAGCTATGCACAACTGAGGCCACAGAGGGCATAAGAACAGCAAGACATATCTCACCTTTTTTTCTTGGCTTCTCCAGGTACATTAGAGACTAGGGAAACTGAGAAGGGTCTGGTTCTTAGCAGCAGGATTTGGAACATGAAGAAGTACTGATTAAATCAGAACAAGTGGCCTCAGTGGGTTTTTTTAAACACACCTAATTATTTTTTCCTTTCCACATCTTTATGAAAAGGCTTTTTTCAATCTTTTCCAGATGGACAAATGTACAAAAGACTTTACAGTAGTGACTGATGCACAGGATGTATCCTCCAATTAAATATTAACTCAGGAGCCTTTTCCAGAACACACTTTCAGTGGTTCTGAAGAAGTATTTTCTTACCCCTTTTTGCCTCATCTTTGCATGCAAAACTTCTATAAGGTTTTTATTACTTTAATTTTTTGGATTAAATTAAGGGTTGTAAAATAAACCATCAGACTCTTGAAGAAAAAGGATTTCTTGCTTTTACTTCTCTTATAATGAAGCAGCTTCTTTGGTGCTGCCAATCTATATGAGGTAGGCTTATTTTAGATTTTTATTTGGCTATCACCACTAGTGTTGTTTTTTCCACCATCAGATTCAATCTGAATCACATCAGTAGAACAGATGTCACTTTATTGTGGTGCTTTTTTTTTCTGGCTTTGTAATTAGTGATCTAGTCTTCCTTGACATGCTACAATTTACTTGCAGCAATATAGGTGCTCTGGTGAGGACAGGGGGAAATAACCTAGAGTGACAGCCAACAGAGTGGCAGTGATCTGCTGAAATATTTGAAACGGAAAAGAAAAATCTATCTTGGTCAGATAAGCAGCCTGAAGGATCAAAGGATGCCAAAAAGTCTTCTGTTTGAAAAATACAAGTCATTGTACAGCAAAATGGTACTTGGACCTTTTAATGGCTACTTGGATTGCTAGCACCAATCATGTTGTAAATATATTTAGAAGGTCAGTATAACAACCCTCAAATTTGTTCTAATGCTTCAATAACTGGTTTTAAGGCTGGTTAAAAACTATATGGATGTATATATATATGTACACACACACATATATATACACACATATTTTGACTCAGGACTGAGGTCTTACAGTTTTGCTTCAATTTGGGTATAAGATGGAGCTTCTCTTACAGTACCTGGCATTGTGTCACTTTCTAATAACATGGCTGCTGGTAGTAGGAGGCTCAAAATGCCATTTGCAGTTGAAATCTCTATTTTCAGTTATATTGTCTAGTTTATTCACGCAGAGAAGCCATTTTACCTTTTGACCTTTCTGCTGGACTGAACAAAATGAGTGAAGACATATTCTAAAAGTCTTTGTGTTTGAGTGAATTGTGACTGCAGCTGAAATTGCCCGAGTCTCCTGTATTGTTCATGCTAATTTATTTGTGATACAGTTGGCCAAACCATTCCATTTTAGATAGTTATTTCATTTTGTTTAGATTTATAGTGAAGTTAAAAAATTAATGAAGCAGAAAATTGAAGCATTGTAGAGCATTTTAATCAGATATAAAGTACCACAACTGCAATGTTTCATGCAGGCCCAGGTTTTAAAATGATAAGATTTTTACTTAACAAATTAATTTTGTTCATTTGCCTAATTAATTTTTATAGCATGAAATAACTGAAAGTTTAAGTATAAGCCCATGCTTAAATGCATTGCTAAGGTAGGGAACAATTTCCAAGATTTTCTTCTCAGGATAAGAAGAAATCTTATGGAATTTTAATAATAAATAGAGCTAATAACAAAAAGAGCCTAGGGCTTTTCAGAGATGCTATGTCTTCACTCCTTGATCTCTTCAGGAGCTGAAAGTATCTAAAAGCCTACTAGACTGAATCCTACCTGCTTAAGTCTGACCTCATGCAAAATGGATTTGTTTCCATTGGTACTTTAAAAACCTGGAATACCTGTCAGAGCACCTGCTGGAAGCTGATATGAGTTAGCAAAAACTCTTTGGGGGCTGCAAAAACTGCCTAGGTTATAAGGAGTTATCAAGAAGTTGCAATTAAGTTAAGTGACATTGACAGATGCTAGAAGAGCAGCACATCACTCAGAAATTATTAAAAAGCCAGGCAAATGAGCTAAGGATCTGAAAAAACATAAAAAGGCAAGTAATAAATACAGCTAACCAAAGAGAATAACAAATAAAATAATGGTCAAATTCAGAGACTTTGAAGAGCAGCGGGCACGGAGCAAAGAGAACAGACACACATGAGAAACTCTGTAGACCCCAAAATGTAAATGTAGAAAACGGCAGAGGAACAGACCGCCCTGTGGTGGTCGGTAGAAAATAAGCACTGGGCAGGATATTGCTGCTGCAGCTCTCACAGACTCAGTCCCGCAGCAGGGTGGTCCTGACAAAGCAGTACCAAGAGAATCACAGAATCACTTAGGTTGCCAAAGACCTCTGAGGTCATCAAGTCCCACCTCTGACTGAACACCACCTTGCCCACTAGACCATGGCACTGAGTGCCACATCCAGTCTTTCCCTACACACCTCCAGGGACGGTGACTCCACCACCTCCCTGGGTAGTCCACTACATTATCTAATCACCCTTTCTGTGAAGAATTTCTTTATAATATCCAACCTAAACTTCCCCTGGTGCAGCTTAAGAGTTTGTCCTCTCATCCTGCTGCTGGTCTGCCTGGGAGAAGAGGCTGACTCCCAGCTGGCTACACGCTCTGGTCAGGTCGTTGTAGAATTTGCTAATGCATGACAATCTCCAAATAAAACTAATTAATGAATATCTATGAGAGCAAGATGTAACTATTTCAGGCAAACATGGTACCGATGAAAGTACTCTACTACCCAGTGCCCCCAGTAAGTTTTTGTGATCTTCAGGAGTAACTCGATTGTCTAGGTTAGTGCAGCCATTACTTGCATTTTGCTTTCTGACTGTGTGAATAAATGTGCACACAGACCTGATAAAATAAGAACAACCACATGAACATTTCATCAATTTTTTTTCACAGAAATCATATAAGCAAAAAAATTAGGCTGACACACATTTCAGACTATTAATGTATATAGATATACATGTTTCATTACTTTGAGGAATTCTACTTCAAATAATATCACTTGAATATATTCTTCATTTATTAGGGCTACAAGACAAAGAGACAAATTGAGACTGTGTCTATTACATACATATTTTTTGTAGAATCCTCTGCATACCTGTTCTGTATATGCACAAAGCCACACACACAGACGGAACTTGAAAATTCACTGTACAATACATAGATTATGGGCAACTCATTAATTTGCAGTGAGGCTGCTGAAGAACTTTTTGAAGAAGAAAGGGAGGAAAATCCAAACTCTTCTTCTAAAAGCTGGTTTTGCCATGAAACAAAGTAAAGTAAAAGAACTGGTGCAGGAGATAGTTTTTAAGGATGAAATGGCAAGATGAACATTATCAGATCACAGTGGATGTTATCAATAAGATAACATGAGATAAGATCCACAGCAATGGCTCCACCAAATAACAAGAAATAAACAGGAGCATTTTTAGGTATTAAGGGCTTTTGGAGAATGCACATTTCAAATTACTGTCTCATTGTAAACTCCCTTAATAAGGGATATTTAATAATAAAGACCAAGCCTTTATTGTCTTAAGCTGCTCCAGGAGAGGTTTAGATTGGACATTAGGAGGAATTTTTTCACAGAAAGTGTGATTAGACATTGGAATGGACTGCCCAGGGAGGTGATGGAGTCACCGTCCCTAGGGGTGTTTAAGGAAAGACTGGATGTGGACAAGGTGGTGTTGGGTCATAGGTTGGACTTGCTGATCTCAGAGGTCTTTTCCAACCTCACTGATTCTGTGATTCCTTGAAGTGAGCCGGACGAGGAAAGATTTCAGACGGAGCTCGGAGGGTTCGCTGCTCCGACGCGGAGCCAGCGTGCTGGCTGGGGCTGGCGGGCAGAGTTAAATTCCTGCGCAGCGCTTGGTAAGGGCTCTTTTGCCAAAGCCCTGACGGAGCGCAGTGCCGGCCGCTGCCAGGGCTCCGGAGGCGCTCCGGTCCCGCCGGAAGGGGAAAGCCCCCGGCCCAGGCGTGGCGCGGGCGGGCGGCGCTGCGATCCTCGCTCGGGCCGGGCTCCGCTGCGGGAGCCGCGGGGCGGGGCCTTCGCCGCCGGAGGTTGTCCCTTGGCGGCCGCCGTACGGGGCGCGCCTCCCCTGCCGGGCCGCGGGCTTTTGGAGCGCCATGAGCCTGTGGGCAGACAAGCACCGGCCCAGCGCCCTCGCCCGCCTCGACTTCCACCGCGAGCAGGCGGCGCGGCTCCGCAACCTGGTCAGTGAGGCACGGGCTCTGCCCCGCGCTCCGGCGGCCTCCCCGCCGGGCTCTGCCCGGGGGCCCCGCGGCCTCCAGGTCCTCTCGGTATCCTCCTTCCCGCAGCCAGGACGCCCAACTTTTCGGGATTGCGCCTGAATAAGGGGAAACAATTTACTGTGCGGGTGACCGAGAACCGGAACAGATTGCTCAGAGGGGCTGTGAACTCTCCGTCACTGGAGAGAGTCAGGAACCGTCTGGATGCAATTCCTCTACCCTGTGCTCTGGGATGACCCTGCTTGAGCAGGGAGGTTGGGCCTCTGTGGTCCCTTCCAAGCTCACCCGTGCTGTCATTGGGATTCCGGGCCCGTGACGCTGCTCCTGTGGGGCCGGGGTCGGGAGCTTTCCCTCCGTGCCGCGGGAAGGTGTCCCGGGAGCGCACCCTGCTCGGGAGCGCGGCCGTGATGCCGAGGGGAGAGCCCGAGGGAATCGCTGGCTCGACTCTTTCAGGAGTGGTGTGCACATGTTCTTCCTGCTGGCTTCCGTGTCCTTGAGAACAGGGCTTGGCTTGTGCGCCTAAAGTTAGTAGAAATGTTTAAGGTGAGCAGCTGGGAATGAAAGTCAGGACTGCTTTTCCTGCCAGATGCGCGGACGGACACATTCACTTCCTCAGGGATGAGTGATACCTGGCTAATGTAAGTGCTGACAGTGGGGTATGGTCAGATGTGCTCCAAGTCATGCTTCTCAGCTTTTCAGGATATAAACTCCTGAACATATACGTTTGTATATATATCAGAACTATATATATATGTATATATAGATATTTGCATCTGCTCTAAGCTTTGTTTCAAGCCTTTTTCCCGTGTATTTCTTGCAGCTGTCACTCTAGTAACCACGGGAAGCACATAAATGCTGAAGTGGGGTTTTGTGGGGGTTTGTTTTGTTGTTGGTTTCCTTGGGGTATTTTTTGAGCAGCGAGGTGTTTGAAGTTAAATGAGTTGCACGTGGCCTTCAGGAAAATAGGATGTTCTATATGACATGTTGCTGCAGGAAAGGGTTTCAGCAGTTTTTAATTCTAGGTGCTATGTTGTGATGGAGCTGGAAAAGTCATTTAATGTAAACGGGTGAAAATGGAAGGATAAATGCACTTGAAAGGAAAATACTGTTGTAGCTAACTGATCTTGTTACTTTTTTGTTCAGGTTCAGTGTGGTGACTTTCCTCATCTGTTGGTGTATGGACCATCAGGAGCTGGAAAAAAGACAAGAATAATGTGTTTGTTGAGGGAATTATATGGTGCAGGAGTGGAAAAACTGAGGATTGAGCATCAGAGTATAACGGTAATAAAATTAAGTCTCCCATCTGCTGTGAAATAATGTGAAAATACTGACATATTTCTGTTGTGATGCCTTTGTATTTATTAGAGTTTTTAGAATTAGTTTTTTATTTTGCACTCAGTATCTTCAACCTTTTTTATGTAATTAGTCATACTAGTTTGGTTACAAATTCTTTTCCAGAGGTTCTTTAGGCCTTCAGGATTGGGGTTCTCTTTTTTTGTGCCTGGTTGGCTGTTCTTGTGTAGTTTTTTTGTTTAGGATGGTTTTTTTAATTTATTGTTTACAGGTCAACTTGGACAATAGCATCTCTTGTAGTAGACTAGCTCTGAATTAAATGTAAAGAATCTCATTTGTCTGTAAAAATAAGGGTAATTTAAAAAAATTTTTTAGCACTGTTTTTTGCATATATGCAGGTTTTAGCTTGTTATGTCATTTTCATAGGGACAGCTTTAGCATTAGCAAAACCAGAAAGTCAGTTTAAATTCTCTCTGCCCTGGTCTTAGGCATTTAAGTGTTTATTATTAAAAGGCTATATTGCCTATTAAAAATTCTTGCTGTGGGAGTCTTAAACAGCAAGAGATTATTAAGCTCTATTGATAAATAGGTTATTTAGTGTTGCTTTTTAGTTCTCAGTGGTGGAACTGAATGCTAGAAATAGAGAATATACTTAACTGTTCAGTCCCAAATCTGATAGTGATATAAATACCAGTGTTTTCTTCAAACAAAATATACAGTTGAAACCCTCTGAGAACAGAAGTAAATAGCTTCTTTGGGCTTGTCCAGTGGTTTTGCCTGCAAACCTTTTCTTTGGGTAGACACAGTGTCACTTCTGTTGAACGGCTGATTAATGAGATTTCTCTGACAAAACTCTGTAACTTTAGTTTGCAATAATGCATACTAGGTGTTGCTGTCACAGTCATTGCTATTGCTATTTTACAGGCTGGATGATGTGTCAGTACTCCTTTTTTCCTTTGCATGTGGGGCTGGGACCATAGGAGATAAGCAAGTCTATGTCTTAGGAGTTTGATCTCTAAGATTGTTTGTTTACCTGTGACTTAGCCAGTTGTAAGCTGTAAGAGATTTTTAGGACACTTTCTGAAACTTAGTGCACTTATTTTCTATGCAGGCACCTTCTAAAAAGAAGATTGAAATTAGCACCATTGCAAGTAATTATCACCTTGAAGTTAACCCAAGGTAAGTGTGCAGTAAAGGTGGCTGACTTCAAAGGTAAGCCACTGACTGTGTTGTGAGTGCCTTCAGCCTTGGTGTATGAGGGACTGATCGCCTGATTTATGGTTTATGGGATTGGTCTGCAAATGAGAGCAGGGAGAGGATTTGTAATTGAACAACTCCAAATGAACAAAAATTTGGATTGCTATATAGTAAAGGTAATAACTGACGTTTAATGGGCTGCATAAGCGTGCTGATGTTGAGGACTGGGTAAGAGAAACAATTCTGGATTCACAGATTTCACCATTTCAGTTGAAATTTAGAACTTCTACTGGAGCTAACGCCTCCATATTAGTAGTTCTCTCACAAATACAAAAATAAAGGAATTTGGAAAATAAGCAAGGATTACCCAGTAACTCTCTGAACAAAGTGTTTGGGTGCATGGGAAAGACCACCACAAAATACTGTGGGTCCTCCTGTATTGATTGAGGTCAGATGTTGATTTAAACAACAGGAGTTCTCATGGGAGCTATCTGCATCTTCTTTGGCAGTTGTGAAATTGCTGGTGATAGTTTCCAGACACAAAGTAAATATTTGGATTTACCTGAAACTTCATAACATTGCTTTAAATCACAATGAGTGAATGTCATTGTGTACTTGGATGTGTTGGTTACTGCTAAAACTTAGCTCATGTTGTCTTGCATTTTAGAAGTTATTCCACTGTGCCAGGTTTCCTTTAAAAGGAAGCTTCATTCTGCAGCTAAGTTGTGTATTGATTAGTGAGTATATGCTTGTGTTCTAACAGACACAAGTAATTATCAATTAATTGCCAATAAAAGCTTAGACTTACTGGTAATCACTGTTTTGAGTATGTCATTTTGGTGATATCTAATGTGTGACTGTTCAGTCTTCAGCTCTGATAGCCTGATACTACTAACACATTTCTGTTACTTTCTATAGAGTGCTTAGAGCTTGAAACGTAAAATACTTGTATTTCAATTTAAATACAAAAGTGCTGAGTTTTGATTAAGAATTAATATCCTGATTCATAGGTTTTAAGTGATGAAGCAATTGTCACGTTTATGTCTGACCAGACTGTAAACCTCTGTGCCGTGCAATGGCCTGTGAAGTTTGACTGAATTAAAACATAGTGAAGTCAAGTGCATCTCAAGTAACGTGGAATGGGATGAATGGCTAACAGGGAGAGGAAATTAATTTCTGGGAAGGACTCTGCAGAATAAAACCTCGCATTTACATTAGTCCTTTAAGTCAGGCATCCTATTATGTGGTTAGACTTAATTGTTCTTTTGTGACCCGAGTAAAAAGGTTCACAGGTTCACATTGTGTGTCCTTATTCAAACTGTAACAAAAGTTTAGATTTCTCATCTGAAGAAAATAAGTTCTGTTTTAATGAGTTAATAAAACATTTGACAGTTGTTTTACTAGGTATGGATACAGTGTTACTAATCCAGTTGCTCCTGCATAAGCTTTGTGTTGTTTGTGTTATAGAGGAGATAACTTTCAACAAAGAATATGTGTGTTAGCTTAGTTCTAACTCAGCAGCTTCTGAATTCTTTTGGCATTCTTGCTCATTAAGTTGACCTAAGGAGGATGCATTGTATATGCAATATAAAGTTGCTTTAAAATAACATTTATTCAAACTCCCGGTGCAGTGATGCGGGAAACAATGACCGTGTGGTAATTCAGGAACTCTTGAAGACAGTGGCACAGTCCCAACAGCTTGAGACAAGTACTCAACGGGATTTTAAAGGTGAGTAAAACAGTTAAAACCAGTCAAAAGACTTCTTAAACGTGGGGCGTTTTTTCAGAGATTTCAGTTCGCCATTTTGTTTGTACCTGTATATTGCATGAAGATTGTACAGTCAAAAAGGCACACAGGTTATCTTAATCTTTATTTTCCTGCCTGTGGAACCATGCTGCCCTTACTGTGTGTTATCACTTATTTTGGTATTATTTCTTGTATGTCAAAAGCATATTTTTCTTAGAAAGATTTGATATTAATACAAAACCCCACCATGTTTAATCCTTTTTTCAGTGGTGCTGTTAACAGAAGTTGACAAACTCACTAAAGATGCTCAGCATGCTTTGCGAAGAACAATGGAGAAGTACATGGCGACCTGCAGGTTGATCCTGTGCTGCAACTCAATGTCAAAAATTATAGGGCCCATTCAAAGCAGATGCCTGGCTGTACGAGTGCCTGCTCCCAGCATTGAAGATGTACGTTGAAACAGAAGTAAAAATAAGTTGCTTAACAATTCTTACTCGATAAGTTCTTGCTGCGGACTTATGAAATAATTTAGTTTCACATAATGACCTAGTTTTCCTTTGTGTTGGATGATTTGCCAAGCATGGCTTTTGAAAGACTGGTCCATCTCTGGTCCAGAAATCTTTTTAACAGGAGAACCTGTAGGTGCTGAACACTTTCCTAAGTGCTGTCCTGCTTGCTATCTGTTTGTATCTAGATCTGCCATGTCTTGACCAGTGTGTGTAAGAAAGAAGGGCTGACTCTTCCTCAGGAACTGGCTCAAAGAATTGCAGAGAAATCTGGCAGGAATCTTCGGAAAGCACTGCTTATGTGTGAGTCCTGCAGAGTACAACAGTAAGTCAATGCAAAAATTAATTTAAGTTATACTGTCAGTAACATAAATGACCTTGCTTCAAAGGCCTTGTTAAAACAGGTAACAATTTGCTTTGATTGTAATTTCTAAAAAGGTATTATTTTGTAGGTATCCTTTTACTGCTGATCAAGACATTCCTGAGATGGACTGGGAAGTTTATTTGAGAGAAACTGCAAATGCTATTGTTGGTCAACAGACACCACAAAGGTAGGTGAATGCTCTTGTTTAGAGCTATAAATTATGTTTTGGTATACTCTGCAACCTAAAAAAAAAAGTGGTATTCAAAATTGTGAGTCTTCAGTTGGGTGTAATTTTCTGTTATTTGTGCTGGAGCTGGTACTTTGCAGCCAGAGGAGCTGAGCTTTAAAATTGCCAGAGAAGGCTGAATGAGTGTCAGGAATTGAAAAACTGTTGTTTTTCCATGTTGAAGCTTACTAATCAAAAGTGAGCATAGACTCAGTTGGATGTTGTGTTTTCTGTCTTTTTTGGTGGGGAGTGCTGGGTGTGTATGGTTGTTCTGGTTTGTTTGTTTTACTTAAAGTTTCTCTTCGACCATCTTTACCAAATGCACCTCTGTAAAAGAACTAGAACTGAGAAATCATTGCTTTTTTGAGGACATCAGGACATGACCCCTGTATCCATCTCAGTGTCATATCCTCAACCCGATCCTTTTAGTCTTTTCCATGCATTACTTGCATGAGATGTCACTTAATTTAAATGCTTGTAGCATCTGACCTCCTGTTATCAAAAGCTGAGCATTGGTGAATTGTGTCAGTTCTGCCACCTAATTGTCTTACCCCTTTCATAAACAATGAAGACAGAAAAACAGCATAAAGAAACTCTCTGGCTCTAATAAATTGTTTGTGTCTCCTCACTAGTCTTAATCATGAATAATAACTTAGATATGAAGAAGAATTAAAGGGAAACAATCCTGAGACAAATTATAATAGCCTTGTAGCTTCTAGATTAACTGAGACCGTTGTAACTAGAGTATGTGTCATTTATCTTTTAAATAAAAGGTGATAGAGCCTCTGAATTGAAATTGACTCATGCAGTTCTTTTGGTTTTAAAATAACACACAAAACCAAAAGAAGAAAATAAACTTTCCTTGGATTGCCTCTTTTCCTACAGTGTATTTCACTGGCAGTGAAAACACATTAGATTGCTTTGGGGTCATACTTCTCCTATTTTGTGGTGTCTTTCCAACAGGCTTTTAGAAGTCCGTGGACGGCTTTATGAACTCCTGACACACTGCATCCCTCCTGAGATTATAATGAAGGTAATTCAACTATCTAGCTCTTAATGTGTTACAAATTTTAACGTTATGAGAGTCTCAACTGAAGCTTTTTTAAAAAAAATACACCAAAACATCACAAATTATCCAAATATTGATGAAAAGCTGTGTCCTTTCCAAACAGACTAAATTTGTTCTGTGGTCAAAGAACAACAGCATCATAGCTGAGTAAAAGTAAAGGAGAACATTCTTAGTCCCCTTGACTTCTCAGGTTAGTTACTATATTAAATGTAGATATATTTTATTGTATCCAGAGAATGTCAGCAAAGCTGGTGAGGGGTCTGGAGCACAAGTCCTGTGAGGAGTGGCTTAGGGAACTGGGGTTGTTTAGCCTGGAGAAAAGGAGGCTCAGGGGACCTTATTGCTCTCTACAGCTGCCTGAAAGGAGATGGTAACCAGCTGGGGGTTGGCATCTTCTTCCAGGCATCTAGCAACAGGATGAGAGGAAATGGCCTCAAGCTGTGCCAGGGAACATTCAAGCTGGATATTAGGAAAAATTTTTTCACTGAAAGAGTGGTTAAACATTGGAACAGGCTGCCCAGGGAAGAGGTGGTGTTGCCATCCCCAAAGGTGTTCCAAAAATGAGTAGACGTGGCGCTTTGTGATATGGTTTAGTGGGCATGGTGCTATTTGGTCAAAGGTTGTATTTGATGATCTTGGTGGTCTTGCACAACCTTAATGATTATATGATTCTATGGGCTAATCTTGATATGATTTGTTTTCTTTGGTAAAAGTTTTGTTGTTATAAGTTCAGTATTTGCTATGTCTTTGTGAAAAAGTGTGCTGAAAGATGCTAGGCCAGCAGGACTATTGAAAGGCAGATGTCACCTTGGGAGTTAAAAAGCAAGTGGGATGTGCATATTTTTATTTTAAGCAGGATGAAAGGATGCTGAAGACAGCTGGAGCAGAACAGAAATCAAAAATAATGTTTGCAGCTTAACCTAGTGATGTTTGCTTTGCCTTCAGACATAATTTCTTTTCACATTAACTAATTTCTGCTTTCTGTACTTAGATGTTTCTTAAACCTTCCTTTCTTGCAGTAGGTTAGTGGATCTTGCATTGCTGTGTTTGAGAGGAAAACAACCTCTGTTCTCTACCTTCTCTTCCTTCTTCATAAAATTGAAATGGTCTAGAGATACTTCTCACTTAATCCTGGCTGTTTTGATAGAGATGGATTTGCAATGATTTTATTCTGTCTGTTACCTAAAATAATGTGTTTTGGGGTTTGGTAATGACTGAAGTATTGCAGTCAAGTTGTCTTTGTGTGTCTGCACATAAATATGTTCCTAAATACAGACAGAGACACTTAAATTCTAAATAACCTCTTTCCTTGTTTTTTATTACTGTTGTTTCTCTTTGTGCTTGATACTGTCAAGATAGAAGTAAGTGGCTTTAATAACTTGCTGTCTTGGTAAGAATTCTCCTCAGGCCATGTGCCTACATGCAGTAGGGGTTATAGTCTTTGGAGATGAAGTTAATTAATTTTCTTTTATTAAGGCCTAAATTATTCCAGTAAATGATTCTTGAATGTTTTTTTTCTGTTGGATTAATGAGTGAACTGTTGGTTATAGCTTCACTATTTTCAGAGAAACATAGTTATTCTCTTGACAAAAAATACCTAATTTTTTCAGTACTGCCCTGTTTTTCCCCATTTTAGGGTCTGCTGACAGAACTTCTAAATAATTGTGATGGACAGCTGAAAGGAGAAGTTGCACAGATGGCAGCCTTCTATGAACACCGCTTGCAACTGGGCAGCAAAGCCATTTATCATCTGGAAGCATTCGTTGCAAAGTTTATGGCAATTTACAAGAAGTTCATGGAGGATGGGCTGGATGACATGATGTTCTAACTGATGCCCAAAGTCACACACAGAATGTTGCATCAAGATACCAGTGGTGCAAATGTCTACTTGTCAGTGCTTGATTACATGAGTGTCTAGTTCTAAGTCAAATATTTTTATTTTACTGTTTAATAAAGCAGTGTTTGTTCAGCTTTAGAAACCAGATGGATTGTTTGACAGCCTTAAATCCATCTTCAGATCCATACAAAATGCATTGGCCTTTCAGAAAGACAACACATTGCTTTGGAAGATGTGTAACATCCGAGCTGCTTTGCAGTATTTGTAAGCTGACATTAAGAAGAGAGAACAAAAATACTGTGTGCTTGGTTTTTGTTTGTTAATCACAGATGAAGAAGGCTTAAATTAAGAAAATGATGTTTTTTTCATCTTCTGCTAAGGTCCAGCTTGAACATGTATGTTCTGCCTGCTGATCTATACATCTTAGTGTTTGTCTGGCTTTTTATATATATATATTTTTTTTTTCTTTTTCTTTGTAAGCAGTTGCATTGAAATTGTGGCTGGGCAATACTTCTGTGTTGCTTGTAAATCACATAGAACACCTTGTTTAGAGGGATTATACCTTTATAAAGCAAGTTCACTTGCTGTCTGACACTCTTGGGTTTACCTCAACCTACATACCTGCTCTTCAGGTAAAGATTGTTCCTTTGGTTATTTTTTAACGAAGGGCAAACTTTCAGCTTTTAATAAATATTCTTTTCCATGTTAAACTGATGTGTGATATTTTTAAAATGGCAAAATAAATTGCAGAAAATGCGAACAAAAATGCTGGTGTTTTACACTGTCTGTGCCTGCCTAGGTGCAGTCATTTGCTTTGATGTAGACATCATTCAAAAAGGTGAGATATCCCACACATACTGTACGACTGAAGGGAGGCACTGAAGTTTAAAACAATCCAAATAAATACAAGCAACGAGAAAAAGTGAAAAAAAACCCTCCCAAAAATAATAATAATAGCAAACCAACAATGCCTGTGCTGCAAGTCTTTTGCATGTTCTGTCTAGGTACCATGGTACTCTAAAAATCACTGGATTCATGTACTTTATTACTTCACCATGCTAATTTAGGCTATTACTAGATACTATTTGAAGCTAAAGTTAATTAAATAGTGCTGCAGCTCTCAAGGATTTGAGGTTTCCATGTGGGGTGTTAATGCACAGCTTGCATTCAGATTCATCCTCAGTGAGATGGTGAAGCTGTCCTTCATGCTCTTGGGCTGCTGAAGAAGTAGAACATGAGAGTTGTTTTGCTTCCATATGCTTGTCACCCAAATCCACAGCACTGGTAACTTGTCATATTGTGAATGTCTTCACTGTCAAAAGATCCTGGAGCAGCATTAAATTAGTCAGTGACAGTAGAAAGGTATACTTAGATTCATTACACACTAGGGCTCAACTGTGAAGGGGGCATAATTACTGCACATGTAAAAAATGCTCTGCCCTTATCTACCGATTTTTGAAAGCTATACAGTCTATGATTTCCCTACTGCTAAAGTATAGTGATTAAGTGTAAGTTCAAAGGATGATGAAACATTTCTTCCCCCCAAAAAATAGCAACCCCAAAAGCTGATGTGGGAGAAGAGGAATATAGGTAGGGGTTTGTGAAATGCACAGAGGCAGTGTTGCTGTGGAAGTTGGAGAGGCAGGAACTGTGCTGGATGTTTGTCAGGGCAGAGGAGCAACTTGCTCTTTCAAAAGGTCTCACGGGCTTTCTCTAGGGGTCTGAAACCCCAGTATGAATCTCTCTGTAGGTGTTGCTGCTTCTTGTTGAAGTTTTGTTTTTTTCCTCTTCTACCTGGGATGAATCAAGAGTAGCCAAGGATGGAAAAATGGGATAATGACAGGACTTCTGTGAGAGAAAATGGCTATCGCTCTTCCTGAGAGCCAGCATTTCCCTCTGCTTATCCTCCTCCTGCCTCTTGTCTTCCACAGTCTAGAACACAAATTTAAACACATGGGTCCAGTATCTCCTAAGTCTGCACATGTCTTTCCTTGCTAGTAATTTTTCAGGAAATTTTGACTTAGTATCCCTAATAGGCTTCAGTGGAAGTGGTCATGCCACCGAGCCTGTTAGGGTTCAAGGAGTGTCTTAATACTGCTCTGTGTAATGTGGCTTGGGTTTAGTTCATCCTGTGAGGGGCACAGGGTTGGATTTGATGATCCTTAGGGGTCACTTCCACCTTGAGAGATTCTGTGATGATGATCAGTAAGGGCTGTCCTTTCTGGGAATGTTTTAGATGCTGCTTAGATCACTGCCTTAGATGCTGCTTCCCCTCCCTTAGGGGTAGTTGCAGCTCTTAGAGACAGTGTGATGCAGAACTGAGGTCCTGGGCTCTGCTGCAGGAAGCAGGGACCCTTGAGCTCATGCAGGTGGCTGTCAGAAATAAAGAGGAGTTTTCTGCCATTTTTTTTCCCTCATGAGGCTCTCGTGTAAGTCCTTTCACCAAAAATACAGAACGTTAGCCTGGCAAGCGAGCATCTCCTGGGGTGGGCACAGCTGCCTCTCCAGCCAGGAACAGAATCACAGAATCATTTAGGTTGGAAAAGACCTCTAAGATTGAGTCCAACTGAGCCGGCACACACACAGCAAGAGTGCTGTGCTGGACCTACACTGAGCATGGCACACCTGCCTCACAGATCGGGTGGGAGAGGCAGTGCAGATAGACTCCTGACCACCGACGCACAGGACCAACCTCTAGATGATCCATTTCTTCAGCTGATTTAATCTTTCGAGACCTGCTTAGAATTGCTGCTGAATTGCATGCTGAGAGGATTACCCTTGCTTTCATGCAGTGACACCTCCTGCTAGCTGGAAATGAAAACTCGAAGCTGCTTCCTCCCATGTGGCACTGAAGCACTGAACGTGTCTGAGGGGTTGCGGAGGAGTCAGCTTCGTGCTAGCACAGAAAGCCAGAGGTGAAACTGGTTTAAAAAAAAATGATCACGAAACTAAAGGCAGCAACTACTTCTGTTGAAACATTCTCTGCTCTGCAGAGATCAGCTGTGCAAAGGGTGAATGGTACATTCACACTTTATTCCCCATCTCTGAAGTCCAGGAGTTAACTCCTAGGGGGAATGTTATTGAAAGACTTTGACCGCTATTGTTGAATGTACCCTGAAGGCTAATCGATAGTACTTCATGCAGGAGTGACGTTGCATTTCCCAGGAATTGCATTTCACAAAATGGCTAGGATTAAAATTGTTCGCCATTAATTCAACACATTGAGAAATTGACTCAGAATTTTCTGTCATCAAAATTGAAATTATTTTCTGTCCAAATTAGCCAGGACTCCTGGTGCCTACTCCAGGTTTTTGCTTTTGGCTTTTTTTTCTTCCCTTTTTAAAGCAGTGGATGCTTTTCTTGTCTGAAAATTGACCCCAGTAGCAGTTAAACATTCCTATAACAAGTTGTCTGTCTTCTACAGTTGTGTACAGTGTGTGTGCTGAACTTCAGGAAGGATTTGTATGCTCTGTGTCAGCAATGCTGGTGTTAGCACGTGTTGTCCCAATCATTTGAGCCTTTTAGTAGTGTTTCAGTGGGAGTGGGTTTGGCGCCTCTTAAATAGGATTGGGGCTAATACAAGCATGTAGCTTCACCACTGACACCACTGGTCCATCTGTGTTTCTCCTGGCACCTTCTTGGAGCTATTTCCAGTTTTGTCCCAGGACACTGGGTAGGTGTTGGTCTTTCTTGGGTGTTTTAACCTCTTTGCAAACCACTGTATATAGTTATAAAGAATAAACTTTGGGCAGGGGGAAGTTGAAGACTGAGAGCTGGAGACCTACTGTGCTGCTCTCTCTCTTGGTTGACCTGATGTGTCCCCCAATAATTTTTCTTGGTTTTCCCTGGGACAATATACTTTGCTGTATGAAAGATGATGCTTTTAGTTGGCAGTCTGTGACAGCTAGTGAATGGCACAGATTCGCTATAGCTAAATGTTGCCAATATGGGCTTTCACTGCAAGCAAGCTGGTGTTCCTTTTTTAAACTTGTGATAGTATGCTCATGTCAAATTGTTTGTTGTGCCAAATTATAAAGGCAACACTTAGCTCATTCCTGGTCACAATGAGATATGAAAGGCATGCTAGTAAAGCACGTGTTTTGAGAAATCCATGGAATATTTCCTGTGCTTTTTACCACTCACGATCCTTCTGCAAAATGTTATTTCAGTCTTGAGGGAGAAGGAAGGAAAGAAAATCGGCAGCCCCATCAAAGAGAAGAAAGAAGAATCAGAATGACAAAGCAGGCAAGGACAGATCCTGGGGGAAGACAGGTATACTCATTAATTGTATTTACATTTCAAAGACGAGTTACCTGCGGCATTCTCAATCATACCCTACACTTATATTCCCTGCCACACACCATGAATAATAAATGCACTTCTGAGGATAAGTGACCAAATAGGCTTCTTCCAGTTTTAATTTTGCGGATGATCTTAATTTGAGAGGTCAGTACAAATGCCTATGGTAAGTGACAATTTTAGGCCAGTAATTGCTAATTAAGACAGAAAGCAAGATGCTGGCTAAGGCACTTTCAGATAGATCACAAATAACATTGCAGGAGCTGATTAACTCAAACAGAATGCCTCCTTAGGTGATAGCTACCAAATGATACTTGGAACAATTTTTAAAATTAAAAAGGATGAGGAAAAAGCATTTATGAAACTCTTGGCTGAGTTTTCTCTGGAGAAAGAATTTTGATAATAAGTGGGTTAGCTCTTTTCCAATTAGCAGACAATTAGAAAAAAGACATTTACCCAGCAGGCAAACATCTTTTGTGATAGATTTGTCATCATCAAACCTGTTTATGCGAAAGGAGGATAAACACTGCTGTGCTCACAGTGTCTCAGTGATGTGAGCAGCACTGGCTGCTGCTCCTGTGCCACCTTTGCATGGGCTGGGTGGGACTCAGTGTGACAGTGCTTAATGTGGGAAGCACAGAACAGAGGACCCCACACTGTGCTTATCATCCTGAGACACAAGCAAGAGCTGTGGGCAATTTCCCAGAGCTCCACAAAAGAAATTAGGAACAGCACAGCAACAGTCTGTGGAGAAAACAGAAATCTCCAGCATCGGGGAATTGTTTGGGACCTGCAAATCAGAAAGAGTGAGAAGTCATTTGTTTTATTTATATTAGTATCTGTAAAGGAGATCATCATTGATAGATCAGAGTTAATATCACACACTGGAAGCTTTTCTGAAGGTGTCCCTTGGACAGGTATGGCCTCAAATGACCGTAAATTCAGAGTGGTGTATGCTGTAAGGTAAAGCAGAAAAAAGAAAAAAAACAGCAACCTTTCTCCTTGCTTAAGTGGGTTTTCTCACACAGTTTCTACAAAGTAGGGATATATAGTCAGCACTGGTGAAAAGGTGGAGGGGATGATGAATCTGTCTGAGTGTTTAAGGCTGAACTCTCCAAGCTCCTTCCATGAGCAGTGGAAAGAGATGAGCAGGTGCTGAACATGAGCTTGCTAAGGTGTATTCTACAGTTCATCATCTGAAGGAACTGTTTCTTGCCATTAACTCCACAGGCAATAATGCAGCACAAAACTAGACTTACATGCAGATCTACTAACTCGTTGCCTAAAAGAAGCTAGAAAAATTGTACCTGTCTATTCTAGAATCCACCTCAGAACAGCAAAGAGTACAAGAGGAAAACAAATTGGGATCCAGTGTGACTCAGGAGTGCAGAGTGTTTCCCCCCATATCCCTTGGCAAAAGGCAGTGCCTACCCTGTGGACTGCAAATACAGACTGTGTGGTAGAAATGAAGGAATGCACTCAGTCCTGGTTCTGCTACTGGCATCCTAATCAAAACAAGAATTTCAGATACAGCTTATGGCTTTATAACATTTCTGACTTGCATAAATGTCAGGATTTATTAATACAGGATCTTTTCAAACAAATACATATTTTTACATTTTTTCCACTTTGAGGGCCATGTCCAGGAGCAGTTTCTTTTGCAAGAGTCTGAATTTAGTCTGATCCCAAGAACACTTGAGGCAGCCACTGTGAATGCAAGCCATCCCTCTGTGGAAGCAGGTCTGACCCATATCTTAAGCAGAATTTCCCGACAGAAGAAGTGGCCTTTTGCAGTTTATTTCACTCAAAACAAAGACATTAACTCCTTGTTTGAGGTAAGAGTTGCTTTTAGAGCCTCTAACAGTTGTCCAGAGATTAAAATTCCTTCCAGCTAGGCTAGTATTGTCCCTGTGGCATGGATCTTGTCTGTAGCAGCTGGCATGGAGCAGGTAGACAGGGGTATCAGTATTAGGAGAAATTTAGTGGTGACTCATTGCAGCTGAGGGAGGAACTGGAGATGATGAGTACCTTTCACTTAGGGAATGCTGGAACAGACTCAAACCTTCCAACAGGAGTAGTCAGGCTCACTTAAAATACCTGTGTTGGTCCAGGAAAAACTAAGCATCAGGTGTGCTTGAGGGCAAGGACTGGCAGCTACCATCAGAGGCATTTTTCTTGTGCACTGTGTGGGTAAACAGCCTGTGGAACTGGGGGAGCAGACGTGATGGAGGGGCTCAGAGCTGCAAGGGCAGCCTGAAGATGCACTGAAAAATAGGGAGTTGCTGTTAGAGAATGGTGTTGATAATGCTGGTGTTATTCAATCCCTGTATGGGCCACTCATTTAAGAGTTGGACTGGATTATCCTTGTATGAAATGAAGGGAATGGTGTCATCAGAGCTGAATGGCAGCAACATTTTCTGGCTGAAAATTATTTTCTTCACTTGCACAATGATGCTAACATTTAGGGGGAAAAGAGGAGCACTGCAGAGGTAATCATTACAGATGGAGGACACTGATTAGCCTATCTAGCTCTTCCACCTGAGAATACAAGATGTACTATGATTGTACCATGGAAGGAAGTAAAGGAAATGTTATTACAGATATTATATCCAAATTGAATTAAATCTGCATTAAAAACCAGAGATTACTGCACTTTTTCATGCTAGGTCTGAAAACATACACATCTGATACTGGCAGGCACGTAAAGAACATGCAGGAGCTTATTTCTCAGAAAACAATTTTGATCTCTGATGCTGCTTCACAAAACCGTGGAAACAAAAGCAGAAAGTAAAATTATGGAGAGACATTAATAAATAAACATCAGCAAATAGCTGTGTTGTTTAGGATTATTGTTTGTTTTGCTTCCAAATATTTACTTTACATTGCAACCTTTAACAATAAATTGTTTCAGTTTTTTTATCTGTAAAAATCAGGTAATGAAGCTGATCTTTGCAAAAGGCAAGTCTGCAGATAAAAGCATTATGTTAATAAATATTTTCTCAGTTGACTAGTGGTTGTTGGAACATTTTTCTGTGCTGTGCTCATTCACCATACAAATTTAAATGGGTTACTAAATCCTTCTGACTTCTAGTTTTATTGACAGGGCAAAAGAGCAATCCTTAAAACATGAAGCTCCCTTTTAAAACTATGTTTTTGAGGGGTCATGTAGTGACATACATGGAGGCAAATATGTCTTTGCTTCCTTGACTGTGGCTGCTACAAGGCAGTGAAAAGATCTCTGGAATGTGACAGTGTCATGAGTTACTGCCTCTGCCACGAGGGCTCTGTACACCCAGTAATTCTCATAAAAGCCAGTCTCTCTTGTATGACTGGAAATATCATATGGGCTGACAAAGTGGAACTGTAATAAAATGGTGTATCTTTCAATTACTTCCCACGTTGTGTTACATCAAGTGGCAGAGTACAATAAATTTTAAAATAAAAACTTGACATGAATGATTATATAGTAATAAATGAACAACAAAGACTTTTAATGCACACATAAAAAATAATCCAGCAATCACCTTCCAACTGTATTTTATCTATTTTCAAGCAACAAAACACAGCTGGCAGCTGTTTATGAAAAGGGATCAGTGTGCTAAAGTGTGCTCAGCCTGAAATAATAACTCTAGGAAAAAATTTCAATAAAGATGTATTTTAAGAACAAAATCAAAGAAAACAAAGTCACAGAACCTGAGAGTTTCAAAGCAATCTCTTCCTCATACATGCCCTCCTCCCCAAAACAAACCCAAGGCTATAAAAATTTCAGGAAAGATTTTCAAAGGCTCTGAGCTTTCAAAAGAAAGAAAACCTCTAAGTATTCCCTGTGCACTTCAATAGGGGAATTTCCCCTAGAACTTCCACACTTTAGTCTTTTCTGTGATCATGCAGCAGTTGGTGTGGTCAAAGTACAAATGAGCGATGCCCAGATCAGGAATATGATGCTTTATCGGCTGGGCTAGTTTCTTGTCTTTAAAAATGTGGCAGTACCTCATTTAGGCCCCACTAGGACCCGTCTGCTGTTGGCCGTGCATGGTCAGAGTGCTCTCCCTGATTTTTTTCTGCATAGAAGAGCCTGTTCTGCTTTTGCTCTGAGGTTAACAAGAAAGCTTCTTGTTTTGGGTGATGGTCTATTTTAAGTTGTTGTCTGACAGCTAATTCTTTCTGACATGAAATCAGGTCAGGTAAATGCACTCTGCTGCAGCCACGATGACTACCTGCAGCCGTAGGGAGCTGTGCAGTTGTTTGCCCTAATTCTGAATAGCAACTTCTGAAAACCTTTGAGCAGCGTGGTGACATGGGCAGCATAGGTTTAACAGACACTTCAAAAGTTGTTGTATTTTAAAAACTCAGCTTGCAATGTAGGAAAAGTGAGAAGCATGTTTCAGAAAGCCATGCTCTCTGGGTTTTTTTCAACTTTCTGCCCCCCCTTTTTATTTCATTCAGCTCAACACTCTAATTGCTGTAACTAACGAGCCCTTCTTGGTGCCATTGATCGCCCAAATCTAAAACTGAGTCAAGTGATCTTGAGAACGGAGACCATCTCAGAGATTTCTCTGTGCACAGTGCTTTTTTCTCCCCTCTGCAGGCTGAGCTCCTTGCTGTCCTGCATAGCTCAGAAGTCCCATCCAACTTATGACAGGGCTGTTTCAAAGCCAGTTCTTTGTCCTTGTGAAGAATTGATTTTTGTACTTCATGTGAGCAAGGCTCACCTGAGGAGCAGGAAGGAGGTGAAGGTTTCTAAGGAACAAAGTTGTCTTGCTTTTCAAATCTTCCCCATTTTTGCTCCATTGCCCACACATGTATCATTATCTGGCCTCCTACTCTCAAGATGCAAGCCATCTCTTTTATCACTTGCATGCTCCTCTCTTCCAGTTGAAAAATGGTGTATCACTAGAACAGAACAGATAAGGTGAATAAGTATCCCTTGAGGCGCTAATGAATACAGAGTATGAGGACAGGGACTGGCTCTGACACACTGGAAGCCAGTGGTTTGCACCACAGGAATATATCATTTATCTTCTGTTGTGCTCGTGTGGTTGTACTACCTTTATCATCTCTGATATTGTACTAACTTTAAAGAGTCCCTACCATTCTGAAGTGTTTTAAAAACACAGCAGAATTTAGAAATGTTGAAGCAACTGGCAGGCTGGCCATAAACAACAAAATTATCTTCTTTTCTCAGTGAATGGCTACCACCTGGTCAGCGGCAAAGCAACCTGGAATGTTGAATCAACAAATGGGTGAAAGACACTTGGTCGACTAGCATTTGTCTACTTCTTCCCAGTTACAAACATATATAATTAAAACAAATAATTAGATAATCTCACTTCTGTTTGATACCCAGCCCCCGGCAGACAAACATGCAAGATGTAGAGAACACCTTATCAGTAGGTTGGTGAAACTCAAGCAGTACAATTTCCCTTGAGCCAGAACCCAGTTTAAATTTCACTTTCATTCCAGAAAATTTTTTGCCTCAGAAAGGGCAGTTGGTCTCAGACTTTGGCAGGAATTTTCAGAGTGACAGTGCTGCAGGTTGGCTCCTGCTCTCAAGACTGAGCAGCTCTGGAGCAATTCACAACAAACATTGAAGTCAATTAGGTCTTAGTGCACAGCAGGGACTCCAGCAAAGGTTCAGCTACATCAAAGGAATGTTGAATGACAATTAAATCCTGTAACAGTGCTGGAAAGGAAAGGGCACACATTAAAGATTATGAAAACAAAAAGCAATAGAATTAATGATAATTATCCAACCTTATCCAACCTTATATTTCCCCTCAGTGAAAACGCGTGTGCTAGATCAAGAAGACGTTTCTACACATACCACTTCAGGTTACAAAGCCACCTTTTGGTTAAGCTTTTAGAATATTGGCTTCCACAGAGAAATAATGTGTCTTTCAAGGAAAAATAAATAAAATGCAGGCTTGATTCTTTCTAGAAACATAAGTATAGAAAATGCTAGCAGAAGCTCTGTATGTGCAGCCTCTAAGTGCCTGTCAGGGCAGCCATTCACCATCAGATCCATTTTGCCTCAAAAAAAGAGACACTTTACAATTAAAAGAATAACAGCAAGCAATCCAGCTGTCATAGGAAAACACATCAATGAATGATGCATTCAGACTCTCAGTGGCAATGAGAGGATCAAAAGGCAGGCTTTGAAGAAATAGGATGTTTTAGCATTCAGTTATTTGACTGCTCTGCCTGTAGGTTTCACTTGTCTGAGATCAACAGAAATCAATCCTAAAAGCTTTGGTCTTCTAGCAGTAGTTGAGATGTTGATACTGAAATATTATGGCCTTTTTAATTAAAAACATATTAAGTATAATTTAGGAAATTACAGTTTATTATTTCAATCTCACACTGAACAAAATTTTAGTGTTGTCAAGATAATTTGTCAGATAACATTAAAAGCTATGGGCAATGTATTCTATTTAAAAAATGCATAAATCTAGGAAACAGAGCAATTGCATGGGGCAATATCTCACTATCCAGAAATCACATATTATCATGTGAATTACTGCACATGACTATTTTTAATCAAAGCCAAGCCTATGAGGCTCCAAGACCACCATGAAGTCACATTCACCTAAAGCAGGCAGCTCAGAAAATAATTTTTGGTTTTTTTTCCTTGGCATCAAGGTCCTTGTCTGCTGAAATTGTTTAAACTGGACAAGTTGCATTGTGCAGTATAGGTGCTGCTTCAGAGATGGAGTTGAGGTGGCAGTGAGGCACAAACACCTGACTGCAGCCCAGCAGTGACATGAGCCTGCTTCCCTCCCCTCCAGTGGAAACACTGCAGATCTGCTTCTCCTCCAACTCCTCTCATACTGATGAGTCGAAGGCATTGGCGAGGATATTTCATAGGATAGTGTGGGTTGGAAGGAACCTCAAGATCACCTGCTTCCAATCCCCTCACCATGGACTGGGTCACCTTCCACCAGACCAGGGTGCTCAGAGCCCCAGCCAACCTGGCCTTGAACACTTTCAGGGAGAGGACATCCAGAATTTCTCTGGACAACCTGTTCCAGCACCTCACCACCCTCGTCATAAAACATTTGTTCCTATTCTCTTATATAAATCTAACCTATTTAAGTTTAAAAAGTCCTTCTCCATCTTTCTTTCAAGGCCCCTTTAAAAATTGAAAGACTACAAGAAGACCTTCTTGGTCCTTCAGTCCTACCCCTAGAACAATTTTTCACCACCAATTCAACATATTTGTAGGTGATTTTCCACCATCCCCACACTGTAAAACAAGGGTCCAGATGTTTGAAGGTGCATTTGTCATAATGACTGGTAATTTAAGCAAAAAGTAGTTTTGCCCTAGTTTGCAATAAATAGAGAAAATTGCAGGTAGTGAAAACAATATCAGGACAGAGGAAACTTATTCTGGGTCAGAGCAAATATCCCTCCAGCATGGGGCTGTGGCAGTAGACAGCACCAGAGGTACAGGAAAAAGAGTAGGGAAGACTAGTGATGCTCTCTCCCCTAGCCTCCTGCAGTTGGCAGCCTAAGAGGTGTACCTGATAGCCAGAGATGGATCTGTCCTCCATGGATACTTTCTTGGACTGAGTCGTACTTCTGATTACACAAATTCACATGTCAAACTAACTTGCAATTTAATTATACATGTTTTTAAATTTTTTTTCCTGTTTTAAATCTTTTTCCGTGGTTCTCCTGTTATGATAAAGCAGAGAAATTTACTCCTTATTCACTAATTTAATATCTTTTGTGGATTCCAGGTTGCTATCTCACTCAGGAGTACAGTTCCTTTAAAACTCTTCTGTGATCACACTCTATTTAATTAGATAAAGAGCTATAGCCCATTAATCTGCCCTCATACATAATCACTTTGCACCTTTGATCATTATAAAGACCTTTACTTGTTCACCCATATCCTTCCAGAAATGGAGAAAACCTGAATTTCATGAAGTATTCAAGATAAGGGTGCATCAAGTATTTATCTTCTACCATTCTTCTGCATTTTAATGTTTGTTCTTAATATTTGAATACTTTCTTGACCAGGTTTGAACACTCATCTAATACTTTTCAAGGCAATGAAAATATGTTTTATGATGATTTCACTAGCTTTCCTGAGCAAGAACAGGAAAGCCTTACCTTTAGGGTTTTTTTTAGTGCCTGTATCCTTAATTATTTTTTTTTATGCACATAACCTGGCATTTATCTGCAAATACTTTTCTGAGATTTTTCACCCAGTCATTAGTTTCATGCGAGGATTTTTCGTGCAACTCCTTGCAGCCAGTAATCCTGAGTAACTTTGTGTCACCAGCAAGCTTGATCACTAGCCTAGTAATTTCCTTTGTAATTATAAACTGGAATCTTTTGAACAGCAACCTTTATATGGGTACCATACACATATGCTGAGCACTCAGCGTTGAGTCTGTCACCGCTTTCACACTCCTCTACCAGCATTTTACCCTTCTGGTTTTCCCTTCCAATTTTCCTTAAGACTTTCTTCCTTTCCGGTAGTAAACTTTCATGCAGTGAATTTTTTAAAGCATTTTTGTTCCTAGCAGGTGATTCTATTACAGTCCCATTAAATTTAGTGAGAGAATGTGGTTCTTGCACAATTACTTATTGATGTGGGCCTGATGCACTGTTTCAGACTAATAAGAGCTTTTTCCCTTTTGGGGGTTTCTCAGATTAATGTTTTTGGGTCTTTGTGCCCCTGTTGTACCATTTACACAACTTACATATGGAAAAATGTGGTTTCTCAATATTGTGTTTTCTGCCCCCACTGCTCCCATGGTCTCTTTTAATAATCTGTGGTCATTTTCTCCAAGTCTATCAAAGAGTTGGTGATACATCCTTATTATTACACTAGTCTCCTTTGTAGCTGTATATCTACTATTTTTTCTTCCAGAAGTTTATCCTCATTCTATTTTTTCCACAGAGGAATATTTAGACCTTTTTAGCTGTTGTGCAAACCTTGTAACAAAAGGTAGAAAAACCCCTTAAGGGCTTTAATGAACATTATATCATTATCATACTGACCAAAATCATGCCATGCTGATGAGAACAAGTAGGACCACTTTCAATTTTTCAAACATCCAAACAAACTATTGAAAAAAGATTTTAAAAATTTTCTTGGTTGAGCACAAGTGCTTGACCAAAACCGCTGACAGCTCTTTGCAGCAACAAAGCCTTGCTTCATAGATTATTGGTTGTTTTAAATCAAGCATCCTTTTCATCTTGGCAATGCATTCCTCTACCATACCAGAAAGTCAATCCAAATTAATTTTGTGTCATGTACTGCTCGTTCCCACTGCTTTTGTTTAAATTGAAGACTGAACATTTTTCCATAGTTGAAAAATATATAACACAATTTTATATTTTAAATGGAGAAGGTGAGGAGGAAAGAACATTTCAAAGATTCTTCTCTTATTCATTTCACAAAAAAATAATTAATTGGTCCTTTTCTTAATTGAATACTGTGACTAATCCTACTAAAAGGGATTATTTAGAACAAGCAGACAATGCTAGATACATTTTTGTGTCATTCAGCTGTTTTCAAAGAACAAAGCTGAGAGCATCCACAACTTTTCTGAATTTTTTTACAAGTCACTTTCAAAATTAATATTTTAGGTCAGTGATTCAATTTAAACCCTGTTAAATGAAAAAAAAAAATCTGTCTAATCAGAAATTGGTTTTTTTCTGTTAAATTTCTTTATTGAAATTAAATCCCTTCAGAGACATTTGGAAAGTATTTAAGGATCACAGAATCTTTATCTCAGAGACTCTTTTATATATACTATATATACACTTCAGATGCCACTTTATCTTTGTCAGCTGTAATAATGGGAACTATTGGAACATATATAAAGACATGGTTCTAGGCTAAATGTTACTTTAGTCTCTCCATTATGGTGATATCAAAAATAAAAAGGGGAGGAAAAATACTAATATACCAAAGAATTATTTAAAAGCATTACTGAATAAATGTCAAATAGCATTTCCATGAAAAACTTTTTCCTGTTGAAAACAGAACTCATTTACTTAGGATGGAATATTTGCTTGTTCTTTCATTTTTGCACATTTATGGTCAACATTGGAAAATAAGGATGCTCCCTTTATAAGGACTGTCATAATTATGAAATTTAATTAACTTAATAAATTCCTGATTCAAGAATCATATGCTTTATTTTAAGCATTTGAATAGCTACACTGTTTCAGCTGGATTACTTCTGTGTTTATTAAAGACAATTCTGAAATATTTGCCACAGTAGCATAAAAGTGGGGACACCTATAACTAAAACCAGCAGAAGAAGGTAAGACTACTGAGATAGAGCAGATAGAGCAGTCTTCATCAAGTCATTCCTCTCCCCTGCTTTGCACCATCCTCGAGGTGCCTACCCTGGATTACTTCTCCCCTCTTCCCGCCCCAGAGCAGTATGGCTTTTCCTGGAGCTGTTGTCCCAGTCTCACCAGCTGCAGTACCTTGGGTTCACCCTGGTGGGCTCTCCGAGGTGGCTCTCTCTGCCTTCAAGCACCATTTAATCTTGATTATATGCTTTATATTAGTTGTCATTGCATAGAGAGAAAATAATGCAGGCAATGGCTGCCTCTCCTTCCCTCACAGGTGTGCATCTGTGTTCTGGGCTATGGGATTAGGCTCCTCTTCCACCTCCTTTGGGCCAGTTGGCTGCAGGTTTCAAGAGATGATGGTGGTGGTTTCCTCACCAGGGCAGATGAGTGTTGAAGGACTGGTGCCCATCCCTGAGTAGTGAAAATGTGGGTTGAAAACCCCTCCAGTTGTGGAAGGAGGTGAATTGAGCTCTTCTGCTTTCTGGGTGAAAGTCCTGAGGACTCGGCTGTACTGGAAAGATAAAAGAAAAGTAAAATCTCTGTAAGAGTCTGTTAGACACCAACCCCAAAGAGACCTTGGTGCCAGTGACCTTTATTTAGTGAAGAAGGTTTAAATGTGCACCCAGGTCAGGTGCCTGGACACTATTCTGAATCCATTCTGGATCACAATGCCTTACTGAGTAGGACAAGCTTTTGGCAGCACAATGTGAAACTCCCCTGCTAGGGAACCCTGTTCTCAGGAGACAGTACAATCCTGACAAAACCATCATGTGGAAGGTGCTCATCCATGCCCCCTTCCATAACCTCAGCTGTGTTGCTCTGCGCCCCAAGAGAGCAGAGGAAAACAGCCACACACAGGCAGCTTGTGCAGCTGCTGAGAAGCTGTCGTCTCTTTTATTGACACCCAGCAGCTGGCCGAGGCCTTGCAGCCAGGTAACACTGTTAAGAACACGTAGGTGAGATTTAAGACAGATATACTGTCAACATGGTGACAGTGATAAGGCCACAGATTGTGGTCTAAAATAAATTATTCCGTTTAAAAGTGATAAACAGGCTGCTGGCTGGTATTGTGAAAAGTAAACTAAATATAAGGGTGTATTTGGAGTTTGCACCAGCTCTGCACTCCAGTAACTCGTAGCAGCTGAGTGAACCATAAGGGAAAGAGTTCCTTCTGCTGAAAGGTTTGTTTTTCTAAGTAAAAAAAAAAAAAACCACATCAACAGATTCTAGTTTTCTGAACTGAACACATCCTGAGATAACTGTATCATATGCTGGAAATAAACTTAGGACATTTTTGATAAATCAGTTATAACCAGCATGAAAATATCTATGCAAGAAACAAAGAGCTCCTGATTTAGTTAAGTGAGATAGAAATCCTTGCTGTGTGTGATAATTGCCTAAACAGACAACATTGTCAACTGAACGAGTCCAGAGAAAAAAACTGTGGAAATGACAGAATAGCCTGCAGCTCCTATGGAGCTTCTTTGCATTTCTAAGAATTTGTCATTACTAGCTTGAAAATAGCTGTATTATTCACTTTAAATAAAACACTAACAGTGGTGAGGCCAAAGCTGAAATCAGGGCTGGCAGATGTCTCAGAAGCAGCAGAGGTACTCTGTGGGTCACCTCATCAAAACCAGAAAATCCCACAATGGGTGGTATTTCTCCCGTGTCTCTAAGACCTCTTGTGAGATTCAGCTTTTGTTAATATTTTGCATGTCTGACTTCCGCCAGAGAGGAGGGTTCACTGCTGTGAGAGGAGCTGTACTAACATTAGGCAGCAACTGGTTATAGGGGAGTCAATGGATTTTTCTTAAAAAGCTCAGATGGGCTTTACATTACAATAGATACAGAAAAATAGAGATTATTCATTTTCTGTCTCCATGGAAGACTTAAACACTTGGCCCAAATGTGACCCAATTTCCTCCAACCTGCTCTTAAAATCCTCTTAATATCTGAGGTAAATAACCTTTGCTGCAGGGTAAGATGATTATATTTTTTTTCTTCCTATGTGAAATAAAGAACAGCTTTCTCTAAAAGTCATTTATGTATTTGAAGACTATTATGTTTCCCATAGTCTTTTATTTTTTCTCTTTCTTGACTAACCAAATCCAATTCCTTAGGCTTCTTCCAATAATTTAGATTTTCTAAACATCAGTTTAAAATGTCTCCATACAAATTGCAAACTTTGTAAGGTATGGTCCCCAAAAGCAGAAAGGATATTCCACCTAAGATCTCAAACATACCAAGCACAGGAGAGTGACTCATTTTTCTGGCTTCCATGAAACTGCTCTGTCACTATGCCTGAACACGTTTGCTTGACTCTGTAGCATCACGACACTGCTTACACGTATTTGGCCCTGTGGTACATCTTGCCTGGTCATTATTTCTTACTTTTTTCATTGCCAAGCATAGTACGTTCCTCTCGATGGTTTCCCTATGTCTTCTTGATTCCAGAGAATCCTCCTCCATTTGCCTTTGTCAAATCCCATCTTCCAAAAGAATTCCAACTCCTCCTGTATAGGAGCCATTCACAAATTGTGCAGTATGCTCTCTAGCAGCCATCAAAGTTATTGATTAAAATTTTGCATAGAAATAGATGTAGGGTGGCTCACAAGAGCATGCCCTTTGAAATGCGTCCTGTTTGGAGAGTGAACCACTGATTCCTTTTGAGAATTATATTTTTTCCATATCCTTAGCTCCATTTACGTATTTTAATTGCAATGTTGACACAGGAGTCAAGATATATCATGTCTTCTCCTGCTACCCTGTCTGTTGGGATGATTACCCTGTCAAAAGGAGAAAGCAGATTGCCTTGCTCCTGACAAACCCATATTGGCTGTTTCCCCTTACATCAGTATTCTGTAGGTTTAAACACTGTAGATTTAAATAATTTATTCCATATAAATTAGATTATTTAAATTATTTGTTCTACTATCCTTGCATAAATCTGAGTTAGCCTGGCTTCCCCTTAATGTCCTTTTCCCCTCTTTTGGAAACAAGTATTGTGTTTGCTTTTCTTCACTTGATGGAAATCCTAAATATGATCTGCTAGTTCACAGTATTCTAAGATTAATTTCATGATTTCCTAGAAATTTGTGTAACCAAACTTCTATAAATATTCTTTAAGACGTTCTTTCACTTTATATAGTCCAAACTCTTGTTCTCTGGTTAAAAGTCTGCTAATTTGTTGGTGACTATTACTTATTTTTTTGTAAAGAAAAATGTAGGTTTCCCTCTCATCTCTTATTTGCTCTTCTTCTTTTTTTTTTTGTTTACCCCTTGCTATCCATACATTTATAAAACCTTAGACTAGTTCTAATTCATGTTATTTTGTAGCCATCCTGATTTTGGTTCTTCACACCATGCCATGTAATTATTAACAGTCACGGTTTTTGCTGATTTCTTTTCAATTTCTATGACATTAAAGAGTTCCTGTCATACTGATGCCTATTCTTGGTCTTAAAATTAAAACCAAAACACTGTTTATGGGGAAAAGAACACCCAAGAGAAAGCTATTTGGTGCTCTTCACTCCAGAACCTTTTTTCCCACTGGGCTGAAGACTCTGATCAGATATTTCAGTAATATAAAATAACTTTACTGACTCAAGTATCTGACACTTAATTGGAGAGGGAAATACGATGCCTTCGCCTTTGCATTTTCAGAAAAGAAATTTCATATCTATATTAACAGAAAAAGCTTCTTCTTATCCCTTGGCCATCTCAGAGTACAAGAGCTCAGTATATACTAGACTTCATAAACTCAGAATATGATTTTTCCATATAAAAGAAAAAAACACCTTGATAGAGGTAAAGCCATGATAAAAGAAATCAGTCCTGCATTATGCTTCAGAACAGTTCCTTGACCAAAGGGAAAACAAGAGTGCCAGTCCTCTTTCCATTACTGCAAGTGGCAAAAATCCTACTAATTTCAATAATTCAGCAGTGGCTTCATCAGGTTAACAATAAAAAATCTACCAGTATACGGAAAAGGGGATGATTTCTGTTTGGTGATGTTAAATCTCAAATAAAATGAACTCATTGGGAAAGTGAGTATGATTTCTCTCTTGAGGCAGTGAAAACATTGTGGAATGAATTGCATATACTCATAGTGCAAACTCCTTGAACAGAAGTTAAGCATTTGAAAGCAGCACATTTTAAACTTTTTCTGATATGTCATGTCCATATTTATTTTTTTGTGAGGTTACCCCATTTGTGGAGCTGGCAAAAAATACTTGATTATAAATGCATATGCAATAGGTGAAAAGTACAAATTAAAATCATCAAATCAGGCCAGATCACCTGCTTTCCTTTAGATTGTTCTCAAGTGCTCCTGGGGCACAGACTTTATATCTTCTGAACATTGCTGCACACCCTTATCAACAGATCTGGTTTGTCCTCCACTTACCCTGGATTTCCAGAAAATGCCAAATCACCTTTGGGCTCAGGACGATCCATCTGGGCAAAGGATGTGAAAAACCATTGATAAGGACTATTAGCTATGGGTCATGTTTCTTAAATCATGAATGAAGAATTTTCAGGTGGTGTAGCTGAGCCTGGTTCCCAGCCTCGTACAGTGACATAATTGACATTAAGGCAAACTCAGATTTCCAGATGGATTTGGACTTGAAAAGTGAAGTCCTTCAGGGCCTAAAGGAAGATCACCTGAGACATGGAGAGTAGCATGTGCCAAGATACTCACTAACTTCAAGAGATGTGAGACATTAACATTTTGCTTTGATTTAACAAGGCTTAGAGACCTTCACCGTCCTTTGGTTGAGAAAAGGAAAATCAAGTTTGCTGAGCACTGTAGTTTGTTTTTTTTACAGTACTGCCCAACTTTTAATCAATATAGGCTTACTACCAGACTTTTAAAAGGTGGTTGAGTAATTCCAAGACTCCCAAAACAAAAGAACTCTCAAAATGTGAAAGAGAAAAAAGCAGAGGCTAAAGCTACCATTCAGTGTTGGCTTTAAATGTGGCCAAAGGCAGGTAGCTGCTCCACTGTTAAATTAGGGTAAAAAGGGCGACTAAACAAAGGAAAAATCTGATGAGAAATAAAGTCTGAGGTTACTCAATGATTATTTTGATGTGGTGGTGCTGAAATGAGCACTTCTGCTTGATTTTTCACCAGCTCCCTGTTCTTTCTCTACATTATGCCCTACTTTGCTGAAGCAGACCTTTGCGAAGAAGCAGGTAACTGATTTGGCTAAAAACATTTCTGTTTGCTGGGTTTCTTTCCAGCTGTATCAACATCATGGTCATCCTTCTTCATAAACACAAAAACGATTGTGCTGGCTGACAAACCATGGAACATGGGAGTAAATCCAGTGTTTGGGAAGGTGCAGAAGGATATAATATTGAGCTTTGAATACATTCAGTGTTCCTAAGCGAGCTTTGTTATATCTTCTTCCTGATAGAGGCAAAATTTTGAATTTCTGCCGTGTGATAAAGCATAAACAAGTCTTGCCTTTTCTGTTTTTCACATTGTAGTTTAGTTGTGCTTGGACTAGAAAAAAACCTCACGTCTATGTGACTTACCCATTTTGTAGTTTTTCACTGCGTTTGCAGTAATACACATTTCTTGCACTAATACAGATTTACCTGGTCTACACAACCCAGAATTGTCTGTTGGTCATGGAAAAAATCCTAGAAGAGACAGCAATGCCAGCCTAAGTGGTTTAGACTCTTTGTAAGTCTGTCCTACTGGCAGCACACAGAACTTACCAAGGATGGACAGGTCAGTGTTGAAGTGCTCACTCCCACGAGGCAGACGTGAGCTGTGGCAGAGCACTGCAGCATGGCTTCCAATTCGAGCTGATTCCACCGATGGGAAACAGCAGCCACAACCCAGTTTATCGACCTGAGAGCTGATGTGAAGTTATTTGCCATTCCCACAGCCTGAAGGAATAACGAGGAGGAGAAAGGAAGGGCACTCGGTGTCTGTACAAAAGGAAATTCCTGACACATGCCATGATGTATACCCTTGACTGGCCTAGATTGAAAATCTCCACCCATTTTAAAGGAGGTACAATTGCAGTGGAATCCAGGTTGTTTTTACCCTCACAGTACAATGAGCACAGAGTGCTCTCTCCTGTCTAGGAGGCTCTCTGCTGTGCGATGGGAGGTGCTCAAGTGAGATCACTACAGAAGGCCATTTACCTTGGCCTGCCCAGTGTGCATGAAATCAAAAATATTTATGGTAATGATGCTACTGCAATTCTGCTTGTAATAGACTTAAAATGCTAAGTGAAGGCATCATGTAGTGGGAGAACAGCACTGAATTATTCCTGTGTATTGAAATGCTGATAGACAAACTAGGCTGCTAAGTAATTAAGTCACTATTAGACCAAACCATTAAATCCATTGTTTGCTGTTCTAACTGCTGCTAATTGCTGTCACCATGACAACAGGGGAGTTTCTATATCTGATATCTCCATGTATTTTCCTTTTCATAATGGAGCCTGCCACATGGAAATTGACTTCTTCCCAACTTTAAATACTTATGTTGAAATAAAGGCATACATCTTTAGATAAGAAAAACTTTAATGTCAGCAGTAAAGTGGATCTTATCTACATTTTTTATAATTTCTTTGCAGAATTATCTGGATCTTAACACAAAGTTCATTTTAAAATAGGTTATTAATTTAAAAAGCTTGCCTTCTCACTTGCATCATAAAATTCCTAGTTCATCTTAAAATGATGAATCAGGCTAGCGTAATACCCTGTACCTTATGTAGATTTTAGTTCACATCCTCTTTATGGCTTCTCTTACATTAATATTAATCTTGGTCAGAGCCGAGACTTTATCTCTACATCTTTTTTTAAAAAGAAAAATAGTTATTTTGGAGCCTTTCAAATATTTAAATCCTATATTAGTTTATAGTCATCTCACAGCACCTGTTCTGAAACCCTGTGTGTTTCCCCCCCCAGCCCCATTAATCTGTTATTCCATTTGAATGGGAGATGAATCACTGCTGAGCTGCAAATAGAAGTCTGCTCTGAACTGCTTGTCTAATATTAACTGCTGATGCCATCTCCCAAGAATGAAGGAAGGATATCCAGAGAAAAGCTGTAGCTCTCTCAGTCCTTCCATGTTTACTTCAGCACCAGCTGAGAAGAGGTGCTATGAAACAGTGCCAACATTGGCCAACATTAGGCTCTATTTTACAAGGAGAAAGGGCAGAAAGAGGACTACCTGGGAGCAGGACAATTTTTCTGTGTTTGACTTTTGCAGGAATAGGCTCTTGTATAAACTGGGCAAGAGCTACTAAAAGGATTCCCTCCGATCTGACGCCAGAGGCTGCTTCCCAGGGATGGAGGGCAGAGGAGAGTCCTGCAGATGGATCCCTGTCCAGTGCCATGGCACCATTTTGGAAAACTGTGTTTCAGCTGAAAATCGTCTCTGTCCTCGGACATCACAACAGATTGGCAGCAGCCTGATATTAAATTACAGCAATCAAGAAGCTGAAAGTCTGTGACATTGGTAAAAACTCAATGTGACAGTTCTTGGTGTGTGTTTTATTTTTCTGTATTGTACACATTGTGAAATCTGCCAAGATCTGGTGTGAACAGGCTTCCCAACATCGAGATTGTGATAAGCTGGGAAAACTATACAGTAAAGTTTGAGTGACACCCAAAAAAGGTCCTAGAAAAAGGGAAGGGAGAAAAACATCCATTGTAACTCTTGTTGCTAAAATACATTTCCTGAAGTTAAGCAGTATGACATTGTTTATTTAGGACATATTTCCAAATACTCCTTTGCCATTAAAAATAATTTTTGAGGCTTTTAAAGGAAGAGAGGTCACCTGTTCTATGTTTTTATACAATGTGTTGTTTTCTTGTGCAAATCTGAAAGAAATTTTATAACTTATCACCAAATATTTATTAACTTTCTTATATTGTACGTAGAAGCTGTTAACTTCTGCTTCATTAAGTCTTCCACGCTTTTTGAGTCCACTTGTGACAAAGATATTTTTTAACAAGTCCGTTGTTTGCAGATACATCTTTAAAAATGGCAACTGAAAATGGTGATGAATACCAAAAGAATCTCAGTCTGAAACAAAAGCTCCAAGATGTGTCACTTGTTTCTGCTTCCTTCAGCACCCAGGAAGATCCATACCTACAGACTTCCCGCTGCACAATTCATTGACACCCTGTGTTACTGGGGGCAAAAATCTTTCCAGCTTTCCAAGCATCCATTTTTTTCAGTTGTTTTGGGTTGGGATGGTGCACAGGTATTAGCAATGCCTCCAGGAAAACCCTGTGATGTTGAGCATAACCAATTGCATCCAAAGCTGTTTTCAGTTCAATGTAAAGTTTTGTACAGACAAGCTGTAAAAATTGTGATCTTCATTGAACATATACTGGACATGACAGGATTTCATTAAATTATCGAAGATTTGGGCCACCAAGATAGCCTGCCCCCACTCCACTTGTATTATTCTAACAACTCTGTGCAGAATAACTTCTCTGAGGCAAAGGCATTGGTGACAGAGCTTCACCTAAGATCTCTGCACTGTAGGCTGGCCATCAATCTGACCCCTGGTTCAGTCCTTATCTGGTCCTTGTTTTCAAACCCATGCACATTTTAGATCCTATCAACTCAAAAGACTATTGTTCTGCACTTTCCTAGGCAATTACATCACAGAGAAACACTGGAACAAACTAAGCCCAAATTCAATCTTGCAGCAACAGCAAGAAAATAACTCTGGATGAGGTTTGGTTATGTCATTTATTTATCTGAAAAACTGGGGTGGGATTAAATCTTGTAGTCCTTGGTGTCTTCTGTCATATCAGATATTCAGTCAGCATCACTGGGAAATTGCCTAGATCAAAGTGATGACAAGTATTGGAGTGGGATGAAGAAATTCTTTGGAAGTTCATGACTGTTCTCTTCATTTTGTGTGTTCCTAAATAACAGCCACTCTAGAAACACAGACAATACTAAGAAAAAAGAGACAGTATAGATGAGTTGCCCTGGTTTAGTCTCTCCCACAGAGCAATGCATGTATTTTTAGATTCTAGTGAGGTTTAAAGCCATCACCTTGAAAGCACTTACACAGGTGCTTAACTCTGTGTGTGCAAACAATACCGCCAACTGACTCCAGTGGGGATATTCCAGGCACAGAGTTCACAACATGCATTAGTGAGTACAAAACTGGCTCTCCGAGGCAGAAGGATTTTTTTTTATTGTTCTTCATTATAACCCAGCTCTGCTGTAGAAGCCAATTTTTAAAAAATGTCTTCAGAAAGACCCTGGCTGAAATAGCTGAAGTGCTCTACTGGGGATCGTTTCAAGAGGAAGCTGATGTACTATCAAATATACAGGGAAAGGCAGAGGGAGGCTAGAGAAGGAAAAGGAAATCGCTCTTTGGAAAAGCTGCAACATCATTTCAAAGCTTTGTTATTGCTTCACTTGACAAGGGGCAATAATAACCAGTGAGTTGATGTAAGATCACAGGAGTGAAGAGCGCAGAGTTGTTTAACTCCAGCATATACTCAGGACAGCTGGCTTAGGCAGAGAGACAGCCTGGGAATTGCTATTACCTTGATATTTATTCACCAGGAAAAGAAAGAAGGTGAGTATCACATCACTTAGCAAGAGAAACCACAAAGCAGGACACCCTTTTAAATTAAGGCACAAAACCATTTAATTACAAGAAACCCACAATGAGCTGTGTGTAAAGCAGTGTCTCCACTGTGAAGGGAGAGAAAGAGACGTTGCAGAGCTCAGATGCCCATCTAGAATGGCAAAAAATACTATATCTTTTGTTTTAAAAGGTTGGCTTCCAGAGTGGGGTAAATGGTCTGGACTCTCTGAAATTTAACAGTCCAACTCTGAAAGGCAATATTAAAATACATTTTCCATAAGGTTCTTTTAAGAAAATAACCCTCCCTGGGAGAGGCTGGAGGGAGAGAGCCATCAGGTTGATTCCCAGCAGCCACCAGCACTCCTGCTATGGACATATCTGCCTGGAGAGCTTCAGTGGATGCCCAGCTCCCACACTTACCAAGCTATAAACCACAAAATGCTCAACAGCTCTCCATTCGATGCTTTTACTATAACAGGCTGAAAACCATATAAAATGTAGTGCACCAGAGGAAGAGAGAAGAGAGATGTCTGAGGGTGCAGACACTAAGATTAGTAAATAAAAAATGTTCTGATAATCTTAGGAAACTAGTTATGGCCCACATCACAGAAGCAAGAAAAAACCCCAAATTAAAACCAAAAGGCAAACAGGGATGTCTACCAGTCTCACCTGGGGCAAAATATTTTCTGGAGGATTGACTCAGGTTCAAACATAGGATTTATACATGCCCGTGTGAACCTCAAATACTTCCAGTTTCTCTTTCATCCCCTATATTCTTTCTCTAGTCACAGGGAAAGTCATAAAATAATCTGGAAATCAAGCTATACTTCAGGACAAAGGACATTTTCTGCCCAACACAAAATCAGATATTTGCTGCTGCAGATGTCACACAATGGCATTTTACATTGCTGTTGTTTGCTTTCTTGCATAAAAAAGGCTTTGGGGAATGCAGTTTTTTTTTTTTTGAGCACACTCACCCCTACCTTTATGCAAATTAAAGGACAAAAAGCAAATCTGTTCATCCAGGGCTGACTGGAAAGCAAAGAGATACAGAGCAGCAGTTCAGTCTGACTGCCTGTCACCTAATCTTCAGCTAAATTTGACACAACTTGATTGAAAGTGAAATTAAATTAGAGTTTAAAAGCCATTGAAAGTTTCTGAGTTCATAAATGATTATTAACCTCCTGAGCACTGTGAAGGCTGACTGTTCATGTGGGATGTGAATCTTGTGCAGGCTCTGCCTGATGCTTCTGAGAGCCCTTACACCTCACAGCATTGCTCCCCAGGGGGAACGACAGGCAGCTGGTGGAGGAAACTCTGGCCGCTGCATCCAGAACTGGAGCTCAACCTCTGGCTGTGGCATGGTAGCTTCTGCTGTGTTCATAGGGCCTTAAATTTATTTTTGAATTTAAAAATAAATTGTTTGAAACTGTTCTGTTTTTGGCTGGTAGAGTTAATTTTCTTCCGAGTAGCTGCTACCTTGCTGTGCTTTGGATTTAGTGTGACAATAATGTTGATAACACAGTGATGTTTTAGTTGCTCCTGAGTAGTGCTCACTCTACCTTAAGGACTTTACAGTTTCCCATGCTCTGCTAGATAGCAGCTGCACAAGAAGCTGTGAGAGAGCATGGTCAGGACAGCTGACCTGAACTGGCCAAAGGGATATTCCATACTATGGAATGTCATGCCCAGTGTGTTAACTGTGGGGAGCTGATTGCTGCTTGGAGCCGGGCTGGCGTCAGACATCAGGTGGTGCATCACTTGTGTTTCTTGGGTTTTCTTCCATCCTCCACCACTTCTACTATTATCACTTATCAATTATTAATTATAATTATTAATGATTTCAAATTATTATTATTTAAAAAATTCAATCATTAAGCTGTTCCTTTATCAACCGCTGAGTTTTCTTCCTTTTACCCTTCCGNTGGGGAGCTAATTGCTGCTTGGAGCCAGGCTGGCGTCAGACATCAGGTAGTGCATCACTTGTGTTTCTTGGGTTTTCTTCCATCCTCCACCACTTCTACTATTATCACTTATCAATTATTAATTATAATTATTAATGATTTCAAATTATTATTATTTAAAAAATTCAATCATTAAGCTGTTCCTTTATCAACCGCTGAGTTTTCTTCCTTTTACCCTTCCGATTCTCTTCCCACCCCATCCTGCTAATGGAGAGGCTCTGTGGTACTTACTTGCTGCCTGGAATTAAACAAGGAGAAGAATAGGCTTTCTAATTCTGAATAACGTCACTCTTTGGGTTACACCCAACGATGTCAATTCAACTCAGCAGCTTTGTGGTTCAACCTAATAGGAGAGAATAAACTGAATTGGTAATAAGCTTGCTCTTGACAGGGAGAGTCTTCTAGAAGGATGTGTCAACAGAGAGCTCCCAGATGGAATGAGTAATTCCTGATTTAAAAGAAAAGCCTATTCTTCCCCTCTGCCCCTGAGCACTTGCAGCTGTGGGGGCAGCCACAGGACCAGACTGCCCAGAGCAGCACAGTGGCCCTTGCCAAACTCTCGCCAGCTCTGCCAAGGGCCCTCTGGCCCTTCCAGAGCCCCATGCACATGGGATATGCCATTGAAGAGCTGGCAGGAGTACAGAAGAAATGGGGCTGACTCAGAGCTGTGTCCTGGCACCGCTGAGCCCTCCCTGAGGCCAGCCAGAGAGACAAAACTCGAGCTGCCAAGATGAGCTGGGCTTCTTCAGGGACACGATTAGCTTAAATCTTACAGTAATTATTGCCAGAAAATGACATAACAGCTGCCCTATCATAGCAGAAAATCCAAACCAGCAACTCCAGGACCACACTTTTTCCAATACCTATGAAAGACACGATGATGCTTTACTCTCCTTGGTTAAATGAGTATTTTTTTGATGATACATTTGGAAAATCTGCTTAATCCTTCTCCCTCTCTGTGCCCCCTGCACCATCAGCATTCGCATCTGAAATAGGTCGCCTGTGAAACACCAAATCTCTGTGTGAAACACAGCAAATATTCATTTGGACCTAGTTAGGGTCCCTTCAGAGACCTTCACCAAGTTTGTTCTTCCAGCAGCAGCTGCAGCCACCACAGGAACACTTTGCCAGTCAGACTATCAGCCTCTACCCCTGCCAAGCAGATGAGAGGAGAACAAGAGAGGAAAAATCAGCCTTAAAGCCCTTGAAAGATGGTTCCCATGAGGCGTCAGAATCTGGGGAAGGGCTGATTAACAGAAAGGGAAAAGCAATATGGGGCACAGAATGGATATGAGAAAAAGAGAAATGAAAGAACTAGATTGGAAGGAAATGATAAAAGAGAATTTTATAAATAATAAAGATGGAAAATGAAGGATAAGGATGTAAATGAAAAAGAGAAGACCAAAAGTGAGAAAAAGAAAAGGGGATGAAAAAGCACTGACAGGTAGAGAAACTTCAGGTTAGTATTTCAATTAATTGACTTTTGTGCATTTTTTCCAGATGGTACCATGCACAGGCACAGCACCATAATTTGATAGTTAATCAGCTATTTGTGGATTCCTCATAATGCCCTATTAATATTAGTACAACGTAGTGAAACCTTCCTACAGCCTCCCAGTTTCCACAGCATGTCATACTGGCCTTATCCTCACCCTCTTCCACATTCCTGAAGCCACCACTTGGTACATGCCTTTCCAAATCCCCACACTCTGCAAGCGCAGTCAGGGAGGTGGCTACATGCAGAAGAGAAGCAAGGAAAAAATAATTAGAAGGGAAGGATGGGATCTGTGAGACTGAACCACTGCTCACTCAGAAAAAGCCACAACTTTTGGAAAACCTGACACAGGGACAGGTTCACTTAATTCAGGCGATTAACTCTGAAGGGCAGCCTCACTAATTGCTTATACCCAATACAGCTTCTGATACTGCAGGAGTGGGCAAGGAGAGGAACTGACCTGAAAAGGCCCAATGTATTTTGAAAGGAAAATGAGGGCTAAGATAACTCCAGAGGGGAGATGGTGGTGCTATCTGGGTGCCATCAGAGAAGGCTGGAGTGTGAAGCCTAATCCTTAGTCCTGGATTCTGAAGTGCAACCTAGCAGCAGGGTTGGATGCTATGGGAAAACTTTTTGGCCCTTCAGACTAGAAAAAGTGCTGAACTTTGAAGACCTGAGCTACACACTAGTGGCCTTTTTGACTTTGAAAATCTGAACTTCGATCGTGACATAAAAACTAATTTTACCAATACTTCTGTAGTGAAGGCAAAACCTGTTTAGGAAATTTGGGATGCTGGATACCTGAGTATTAAACTAAGTATTAACTCACACTGTTAAAACTGATGCAATGTTGGTAGGCACCATCCCTGGAGGTATTTAAGTTGCATGTAGATGCAGTACTTAGGGACATTTGGTGGTGGATTTCTCAGTGCTGATTTAATTGTTGGACTCACTGATCTTAGAGGTCTATGAGTCTAGAGGTCTATGAGGTCTTAGAGGTCTATGAGGTCTAGAATCTGAAAGATTCTATGATTCTCTAAGTATCAGTGCTAGGCTCTTGGACTTCTGATTTCTTTCCATGGTGTTTGCACTACCTTGACCTCAGGCATTACCCTGAGGTTCCCCTCTATGTTCTTGATGCCTTCATGGACAGACAGATGTCTTCCTGCTCACTAGCCCAGACCACAAGGGTACATTTTGCTGATCCCAGCCCTCTGGAGGTGTAGCACTACAACACATCTTTTCTAGTGAGTCTCTAAGTAAACACAATACATGAAAGGAGCAACATCCATCTCAGAGCAAAGGAAGAAAGAAACAAATCCAGACCCTGAAAAATAACAAAAGCAGACGCATTTCCTTAGTCCTAATGTGGAAAGAAAATTGACTCCATGGTATTTGATAAAGTACTGGTGGAGTGGATGTGTCACCTCTAGAAGCTCGGCTGCTGTGCCAGTTACAGCTTACTCTCCTCAGATGCGTTTGTGACACAAAATTCAAGTCTTTCCCAATTCAACTGACATCTGAGAAGAATTTTTATAAACACATGTTGGCAATGGCTATGGGTAATAAACCAAGCTTGCATCACCATCACAGCTCCCTCTTCCTGACACAGAGCTGGAAGGGGGGGCTTAAGTCATAAAACTTCCCTTGGAGATGCATCTGTGCATCCCTTAGGATGCTGACGCTGCTCAGGCAGCATCACCCTAAAGAGGGCAGAAGAAAATTCCCCCAGAGAAAAAGACTGACTCTGCAAACTCTGCAGTGTCTAAAAACAGATACATGGGAAAACAAAGGCAAATATAATGATATACCTTACTTATGGCGCCAAGTGTATACGTGAATCCATAAAATCATCACACTTGGTTTTCTCCTAAGAATAAGGCAAGCCTGAGAGAGCGAAACAGTAATTGGATTAAACTGGATTGAATGTCTTAGTGCTACTTTACACCATTACAAAACTGATATGATTATACAAATGGAAAGCATAAAACTGGAAGTATTAGCCTGAAGTTCTTGTAAATTTTGTGCTTGATTCTCCCTGCTCCAGAGACCATGAAAAACATACATATTTTTGTAAGTAGCATTATGGCTGAATCTTCCCCACTAAGCCTGAAGTACTAAGAAGGGACTGTACATGGGAACAAAGAGGAGGAAAGATTTCTAGCACTCTGCTTAAGGTTTTATGCGTACAATTTCCATTAATAAAGCTAATATTTACACTCAGAATTCCAAGCTCGAAGAAGCAAATTATGTTCAGAAAGATAACAGTTTATAGAAAAAGTCAATAACCAATGAACTGCATTTTAATTTTCAAAGTTTTATGTAAAGAGTTGTTTAAGGGGAAGAAAATAATAAGATAAGCCTCTGGCCACTGAAGATCTGAATCATTTAATAGATGTAGATGCAAGTAGTCAGCAGAACAAAACAGTCTGTGACACCATTTCACAGTTCAAGGACTGCTGGAAACAGAGACATCATGTGAAACAATTTTCAATATAACTTTCTGTATAATAACAAAGAAACAGAGAAACAAAAAACTAGAGGCAAAAACCAGATAGTCAAGAAATCACGCATTGACCACAGCTCAGTGAGCTGGTTGTTGCAATGAGAATTCCTGGAGAAAATTTGATTATCTATGGCATTTTCAGAGAAAAATGTGGTTTCAATACCTCTTTTTGAAAAAACTCTGGTAATTTCCTGAGTGTAAACCAGTACAAGGCTTCCTGAGTGCAAACATAGTAGCATGCAAAGAAAAGAGATGAAACAACGTGAACATGCAGCTGTAACACATTGGAATTAACCAGACATCAGGTATTTTTCTGCAGCAGAGCATTAGTTAGGCAGTCTTCATATAAGCAAGTCAGAATAAATTGCTTACATGTTGTAAATCTAGAATTCTGATAGTCTGTTCAAAGTGGCTAATTATGTGCTTGAAATACATGTTTTTGTACTACCCAAAGTCCCATACTTTCCAGTTTGGGTTAACAAGCATGGAAAGATTTCACTCTGTTCTTTTCCATCCTGACAGACCCTAGAGTTACAGCAAGGATCTCAAATAAATATAGATTTTATAGGAGAGTCTGATGAGGGTATCAATAGACTTGCTTAGGTTTTAATGTGATTTATATTCCTTGGTGGTGTTAGGTTAATGGTTGGACTCGATAATCTTGGAAGTCTTTTCCAACCCAAAAGATTCTGTGATTCTGTCTAATATGGAATCCAACATGGATACATATCCCATGGGAAAGTTTTGCCAAGACATCACTAAGTATCACATCTCCATATTTTCACCTCTTGCTTTGGAGTAAAGGAGATGATGCTGTGGAAGAGTGGGACTGGCAGCCTGCCCAGCTCTTAGAATTCCCTGTGAAACACATTGTCCTTCATGTAGACCCTGGTGCACGAGGTCATGGTAGATTGTGGGCAGTGCAGGTAGATTTGTGAGATTTTCTACTTACACAGAATTATCCTCTTTAATTCCTCCTTCTCCTCCCCATCTTGGGCTCAAGACAGTGCAAAAGTTGGATTAAAATCCTGGATCACATGAGAATAGCTCAAGCATCTTCACTAATGTAGTGTACAATGAATTAGGCAGAAAAATACTGCCAGTTGCTTGTGTTGGTGACTTTTCCACATCTCCCTGTGACAGGTTTCAGTTTCTTCATGTACAGAATCAGGCCCTTCACTTCTCAATACTATTACATCCTTGCTCTCCAGCTATAAATGAGCACTGCCATCTGTGCCTGGTAATCCTTTCTTGCATGCGTCCGGCATCCCCTTACAAATCTGTGTTTTTCAGATAGAAGCAATCTATGGTAGCACTGGTCATCTCACTCAAACACATGTCATCTGATCCCTGTTTATTTAATAAAGAGCTTGTATTGGAAACCGCTGGCAGAAATTCAACAGGGAAGGACTGTGGATTTAAGCATTATGGATTTACGTAAGTGGAGAGAAAACCAATCTGGCTCGTGCTTAAATGATTATGTTGAGTCCTGCCAATTGAGCTGGGGGGAAGCTCCTGCCTTCCAACTCCCCTGCTTAGCCTGTGGGACATTTTCCACAAGGGAAAATGGGAGTTCCTGGTGTCATATTCCCTTCTGAGGACAAAAGAGCAGAAGAGATGAAATAGAAATAGATTTATTTTCATTAAAACTTCAGTATTGTAAACAAGGCATCATATAATAAACTGGATGAAGTTGCACAATTTAAGCCAAATGGAATGGTGTACTTAATTTTGTTATTGACAGCTGCAGTTTTGGCACTGAAATAGTTAATTTCTTAACTTTTGATTTACAATCATTTAACAAGCTTGTCCTTTCCCCACCTCTATTTCTACTTTCTTTTAATTGCAGAGCCTGAAAAAAAAAGAGAAAAAGAAACATCAAAGCAGACATGGAGGCATCATCAGGTCTTGCAACAAAAGCCAGTAACCTGATTTCACATTAATTTGGACTATCATTAAAATGTCACATCCATTTAGAAATTATAGGGCTGCCCAGCTTAGAGGAGCCATTCTGAACTTCCAGGAGCATCTCTCCCTATCCCTGCATCTTCTGCACTACTGCATGTGCTTGCACAGTGCATGCCAAAAACCACACCTCTGAAAAGGCAGCCAAAACCCCAAAATGACAGGTTGGCTATGGGGCAGCAGGTGAGACAGTGAGAGAAGAGAAAATTGCATGCATAAATACAGCAAAAACATCCACAGACAAAGTTTGGGAAGAAGTAAGGGGAGGGATAAAAAAGCAGTTGTCCAACATACTAGGGCCCCTGCGAAAACAAAATAGCGCTAAAATTTAAATTCTGCAGAAATCCTGAAGAAGATACATGTGTGTGTGTGGATACAGTGTGGGGAGAGCTATGCAGCAGCTCAGGACTGTGGTCAGGCAGGTTTTGAATATCTCTAAAGATGGAGACTCGACAGCCTCTCTGGGCAACCTCTCCAAATATTCATCACTCTTACAGTAAAAAGATATTTCTTATGGTCAAGTAGGTTTTCTCCCATCTTGTGTTTATGTATACTAATAAAGTCCCTCTCTGAACAGAAAGAACACATGGAAGTATCATCACAGCATGTGGTCACGGAAGCATCACCCAGGAATCAGAAAAGAGCTAAAGCCGCGGGCTAATGTAGTGTGCCTGTGGCCAACCTGCTCCAAGAGAAGCTCAGCCCAAAGCAGCTCGGACACCAGCCAGACTGCCACTTGACTGATGGGTCAGGAACTACTCCCATGACCCCTTCCCTTTAGCACGACAGACATAAACCTCAGGTACACCCACTCTGCCCAGCTGTTTGCTCACTCCCTGTGCTCTGAGTCTCACTGCTATAAAGATGAGACCCAAAAGGAAGAGGGTAAAGAGTAGTGTTGGCCTAGAGATCAGTACTTTACCTTTTAATTAGCAGTATGGACACAACTGAATTTTCAAAAGGCCTGGTGTTTTCACACAGGATATCCTACTAACTTATTATTAGACACTGTAGAGCAGAGAGGCTGAGTGAAGCCATCATGTCTTTGATGAAGTGCTCTGAGAAGTGCTGTAATTGCTCTGCTGAAGTTGAGAACTGACATTTCATATTGCTCTGAGGTCTGCTCAGGAGAAGGGTCTGCAGTGTGGATCCCAGGGAGATGGAGACACTTCAGATTTCCTTCTGGCTACGCTTTCTTTCCACTCAGACAACTGGATTAAAGCAGAGTGGAGGTGCCCATCAGAGAGATGTATCAAGCAATGCAGTATTAACATGGAAGGAATCCACAGACTCTGTAAAATCAGTGAAAAGGCAAAAGCACTAAATTTAAATAGGAGAATCCACTTTTCCCTGCTGACACTGAACTGTTAGGTTCTATTGAGTTGCCTGACCCACTCTCCTTTCCTCCTTGCTCTCCTCACCTCAGAGCAGTAACGTGGAAGTGGTTGGTGTACCAATGCCCCAGCTAAGCAGGAAAGATTTCATTGTAAACAGCCGCAGCCCACTGAAAGATGTACATCCAAATCCCAATGAGGCTGCTGAGAGTTTCCACAATGAATTCCAGATGCAGCCTCCCCATGCTGGTTTTATAATGCTCAGTTCATCAAATTTACAGGGGCAATATATACAACCTGTTCTTTTCTCAGAGATAGCTGTGGGATTGCAGTGGAGCTTCGGATAATGTTAAATTTTTTTTCCTGGATTTAACACTTGAGGGAAGAATAAGTACCAAAAAGGTAGGAGACAGTTCAAAATAGCTTCCTGCCTCACAGAAAGGATCATGAGAATTTGAACTAAAATATCCTGAGCAGGATTTACTAAACAGCCCCTGGCTACAGAACTTCCTCTCCTGCAGCTGCTTTCAATAATAAAGCTTCAATGCCTATTGTTTTGTTCCTTACTTACAAACAATTCCAAATGGTTGATTTAATTATGCTGAATACAAAGCTGCAATATCTCTGGCCAGAATTGCTTCTGACAGTACAGCAGTTGCAAGACCCCAGTCTCAGAGACCTCCAGAATTTAACCTGTCTGCAAAGATTAGTTTGCACAGCCCCAGGTTCTTCTTTCTGGGATGAAAACAGACAAAATGATGCTCACCTTTCATCCTAAAGAAGATAAAATTTTAAAAACCCTTCAGAAATCCAAAGAAGAGGAGCTCAGTTCTGCTACCTCATATATCAGAAAGAATGGAAGCTCGTTTGCTATTTCCTTTTAATTTCAGAACAAAACAAACCCCTATAGAACTGACTTAAGACCAAATAAAAGAAGGGCTGTGAATAAATCCTGAATTATTACCTTAAGCCAAACCAAACAAACATGATACAGAGAGAACAGACAACATAAAAGGGAATCCATAAACATTTCAAAGCAGTATGGAGCCACTTGTGAGCTAAGGTTTGATCTCTGTCACAATAGTGTAGTGCCAAAGTAATGTCCCCCATTGACATCAACAGAATTATTCTTGCTTCATACCAACATGACTGGATTCACAGCCTGGCACCAAATGCATTTGTAATTTAGCTACCAGTGCACTTGCCGTACTCCTCAGGTTTATAGATGTCCTAAAATGGTTCAGTGAGCGGTAGTTATATCCAGGATATGGATATAGTAAAAGATATTAGCCAAAATGCTCTAGGCCAAATCTTAAACTGATGGAACTCTACCAAGCACTGAGAGACGTGACCTGTGCATCTGCCCCTCCATGTGTTGTTGCATATCTGTCAGGGCAAGATGGATCTGCAGAGTGATCTCATCTTGCCAAAGTACTAAAAAAACATAGTGAGAGCAGTGAAAACTAAATGTGAGGTCACCAAAGACTCAGACCTGGGACTGTGAATATCCCAGCAAAACCTATCCTCTGGCATGCAACTGAAACTAAGCCTAAGGTAAAGATCATGTTTTGCTCAGTGAGCTTACGGGATTCTTTTCCATAGAAACCTAGGCTTGACTCAGGGTGTCCCTTCTCTTCTGGTGAGGGCCCTGTAATTCTCAGCCAAGAAATTGACTGAATTCTAGTCCATGAAAGCCTCAATATGTGAGAGATTTGTAACTCACGCAAAATAAAGGAGCCCTGGCTTTGGCTGCTGTTTTGGAGAAATGGTGGGTGGTGGAAGTGAAATGATATATCAAGGTGAATGAAGGTCGGGACAAAATGGAGGAGAGGGAACTGTGGGAAGTCAGAGCTCTGTTTTCTGCATCACAATAGGAAGAAATAAATCCATTATTTGCATTTCTTAAAGACTCGGCCTGCCAGTAGTATGTCAGATTTCCAAAATCTCTAGGCAGCCCAGAAAGAGTCAGATCCTCCAGCTATTGCTTGAAGAGTTCTCCGTTTCTTTATCTTATTATTTTTTCTCCAAAAACATTCCAACGGGTAAGTTCCATACCATCATCTGCTAACTCTTCAGTCTATACAGTCCCATTTGGCTGAGTTGCACCAGCCACAGTCATTCATTCCAAAGGACTCACTTTGGGAACAGCTGCATTGTTCTTGTGGTTCCCACCTAGTTACCTCCTCACTTTCTACAGTAGCAAATACTATAATTTGGTTTCACATTTTACTTTTCTTTTACATATTTTTTTTATAACACTATTTCAATTGACATTTCTGTCTTTGGAAAAAATTTCTTCTCTGCTGTCCCAAGCAGCTCCAGCCAAAAGCAAGAAGAAACAGGGTTGGATGGCTGATAGCCACCACTGGCAGTGGATAAAAGCTGTCATGGTTTAGAAATGGTATTCCCCCATTTAGTGTTCCCCTTGAAATGCTCCAAAGCATGTGCCGCTTGCTCACTCCCCCTCCTGCTGGGCCAGCTTGGAAAGGGGAGTGGAGGCACAAAGGGTAAAGATCATGCGTTGAGATAAGAGTAATTAGCTGGAAACAGCAATGAAATAAGGAAACAACCAGTAACAGCAACAATACAAATGACAAAGGGTACAAGAAATGAGTGATTCCCACAAGGGCTCAACTCCGACAATACCCAACCACTCCCTCCACCATGCCAGGGACCCCTTCCCCTGTCCCCAGAAAATGACTTAAGGTGATATAGAACCTCTGGATCCTGGTCATGGCCCTCCTGGCTACGGCAAAAATGAACCCTGTCCTGTCCAGAACCAGGACGTTATGGTATGACACTCTGCCGCCAGAGGACATTGTCTTTGTGTGTCTGTGTGTCCATTGATGCAGAAAGACACTTTAATACCTACATACTGAGTTTTCTCAATAGTACAGGAAAGTATGCTCCTCTTACAGAGAACAGCCAAAATCTCTCAGCAACATTAGCAGAATATGACGTAATTTCACATTGGCATAAAACCTAGAAAGTGGTTGCCGTTCCTTTCTACCCACTTCAGTGATGTTGGCACAATTTAGCCTAAAAAACAAGCAAACAAGGTCAGAAAGAAGACCTCATAAACAGATGAAAGTGGTGTGATCTGTAAAAATATATTTGTAAATGTATAAAGGTAAAAAGTTACAAGTCACCTTGCACTATAGAATCCTGAACATTAAGTTTTAAAGTCAAATGAATTTTCTAAAACTGTTTTTATATACAAATAACTAAACAAAACAGGCTTCACACCAGGAAAGAGAAAAAAAATAATAGGAGTTATTAGCAATTTATTTCTCATGAGCGCACTTGCTGCCAATTCCCCAGTCCCTTTACATAAAACAATATAAAGAGATGAGAAAAACACAGTCTGCTGTAAGAAATTCATTCTGGAATAAATATGGTTTTAAAAGTCAAAATAAAGAAGGTCGTTCTGAAGCCAAAGGGAAATTTCAATGTCCCCAACAGAACTATAACTGATGACAAAGAATATCAATTCTCCTGCTTGTGCAATCTGTCCTACTCAGTGTCCTTGGCCTAAGGAATGATATAGGATATAGGGTGCCAAAAACTCAGTAGCATTGCATTCTGAAATTAAAGGAAAAAATAAAAAAAGAAAATATCTCATAACTTTTTCTCCACATTTTTGTCTTCACTGGAAGAAGAAAAGACAATAGAATAATGACCAGCTGGTGAATAAAGTGGCCTACGGCTTCCTGAATGGCAAAATCACCAGAGAAGTTCAATGTCAAAACATCTGCTCCATGCAGGATGTCATCAATCCAAGTTTCCAAGGGAAGTGAAAAATCTTTGCTGCTTAGAGAGATATTAAACCTGCCTAAAATATGAAGTATATGTCCTATATTAGAACAGTCATTCATGCTCTTCAGAAGAATTGTCTCCTACTGTAGCTCTTAGGTGAAACCAGGACAATTGAAAATATTTATGAAAGATGGATGCATTTGGTATTATGACCTATAAGACCTTGATAAATCAATAAAACTTTCAGAACCCACTCAGGAGATGCAATTCCGGGTGAACTATGGCAAGACATGAAAAAGATATTTTTGTAATAATAGAATAGAGATGTTTCAGGTCTGTAAGTCATTTTAAGGGCTCTTGCTTCTCTTTGAAGGACTCTGGTGAGAAGGGAGCTTGGCCTTGTTGCAGAAGGGTTTCCAGTAAGATGATTGATCTCACACTCATGGCTTGGGCAAAAGCAACATGCCTATGCCTTTGTCTCTGACTGCACAAGTGAACTTCCACAGCAAGAATGACCTTGGTACAGTCAAGGTCGCATGAGGGGGCACAGACAACACTGAATGAGGCAGCTGCAGAACCAACTCACGACGGAGGCAGAAAAATTTACAGGACCATAAGTGAAAAAGATGGAACAAAGACACCTTTTTCACCCCTCCCTTTTAGCTATATTTTAGAAAAACCTCAATTATCTCTTAGCAGTAAAGATTCTGAGACACATGGATGAATGGATTTGATTCCACTAGCACAGAGCACTAGTATGCATGTAAATTGGTGCTAATTATAAGATGTTCTGTCTTTCAATATAATTCATGTCTTGGGAGACCCAAAAAATTATTTCATAGAAAGTAAAGGTGCCTTTCTTTTAATTACAAACTATAAGTCATGCATTTGAAAAATTGAGAATTCTTAGAAGTGTAGTTATTCTCTACTGACTACCAAATTTTAAAGCATCATTAACTGGAACAGATAAAATAAGATTAATTTAGATCATATTATGTCAGTAATGGCTCATAAACATTTCTGCAGTCCCCAGTTCTATCCTAGAAAGAGAGCCAGTGCTGCACTGGCAGAAGCCAAAGGTGCCTTCTGCCTGGAGGTCAGGTTCTGATGGCAGCACATGCCCAAAACCTGCGAGGAAACCTGTAGGTGATACCATAGCCCCACAGGAGGGAGGGGAAGAATGTCTCTGGTCTCCTGAATTTCTGGAAGTGACAATCTCTATAATTACCCTACTTAGAATCAATTCGGGATTGCTCCATATCCTTTCCCGCAGTTTTTAATGAAAAAACTTTTTTTTAAATGAAAAAACCCATTAAAAACTACAAAAGGCAGACATATATTAAATGTCACAGAATATGCTTACTGATATATATTAGTATGTACACATTAGGAATGCTTTCAAAATAAAAAAAAAGTTTTATTTATTTAAAATTAATGTTACTAATTTTATATTAGCCTTTTTTTTTTTTTACCCTACATGGTATTTTTCCTGTTTAAAAAATATTCACTACCTTTCTACAAAAATTGGTAGAAGTTTTTGACATACTTTTTGTTCTTGTTTCTACCTGTTCTCTGTGACTTTTTACTGTATAGCATCCTCTGTATCTTGCTGTTCTATTCTTCCTGGAAATACAAACGCCAGCTTTATTAAGTCTTCTGTGACACCAATCCTAACAGAAATATTTGGGGCCCTAGTCACATCTCATTGATGTCAATGAGAAAATAATTGTCCTCCAAATCAATCAATGTTGGCCAGGCAATAGGCTTGTAGCGTCAAAAAGGAGAAAGCTGTTACCCAGCTGTTAAATTTAGAATATTTATAAAGAAAGAAATCTAACCATTTTCCAGATAACTTGTTCTTCCCCCACTCCCATCTCCCGCCCTGTGCTCCTGCAGTTTACTGCTTCCCATCACTTGTATGATTCTTGAGAGGACAAACGCCGGTTGCCTGCATGTGGTCAGATCCAAACCCTTGCAAAATAAACCAACCAGATAAACCTCACTTTTTTGACAAGTTATAGGAAGACCAGGTACATGCTGACTCAGTCTTAGCAGCCAAAAAACCCACCAGCCCCTTGACTCTGTGCACTGAGGATTTGGCTGATGTACAAACATGAACTCAAGAGGCAATTCTCCAAACTGCTCAACTATCTAAAATGTAGGTTGATATTTTAATGCAAATGCTTAGTTTGCCTTGTCATCCAGTTACTTATCTGACAGGTTACATTTAAGTCTATAAATATCACCAGCATATTTGCCTACTATCTATTTAACCTATGAATACATTTACCATTATTTCAGCTCACAGGGCAATGCACCATGAGCTCTTCTGCATCCCAGGGTGCACAGTTTATTACAGCACACATGTTTTTTTCTATGGGCCAGTCTGTTTTCAGTATATGACAAGACTTCATCTATCGCTCCCTTCTTTCTAAGTTTACACAAACTCCTCTAAAAAACTTTCATCAAACCTTTTCAGAGGGGTAGATCTATGTCCATTTGTTCTTCTTTCCACACTAAATTGAAAGTAATTTCAAAGAACATTAATACACTAGAGAAACAGAGTCTTTCACAGCTGGATGTATTCTAGTTTTCATTTTACCACCATCTACTACTTGGCAAAGTTTATGAACTGTGCTTCTCCCAGAAGTAAAGCAGATGCTGTCAATTCCAGGTGGATGATGGCACAGGAGGACCTGAGAACACACATCACAATACCTGTTGATCAGAGGAGGTTATTTTTTCCCTGCCTCCCTAAGAATCCCTCCACACAGCAAAAGTAAAATGAGGACTCCCAGGGCTTCAGCTCAGATACTTAGTTCAAATCATTGCAAACAAGCTTTTTTTTTTTAATTTTTTTTGTCGAGGGAGAAATTTCCCATCTTCCTACTGTAGAACATGGCCATTGCTATGAAGGAATTCTTTCTGTGTAGATGTAAGTCATCTTCTTTTACGTCCTGCTCCCTTTGAAGCTAGCCTGGGGCCCGTCTGCTTGAGCAGGCTGATGTACAAAGACACTGAATCAAAAGGAGGCAGCAGGGGACTGCAGAGAGTATGAAGTGACTTCCCAGCCTTATCCCTATCTCCCCGACATGCGATATGCCAAATGAAGGCTGGGAAATAAGTACAGAATCCATCCTGACACCACAAAATACTTGGCAGTGTTTAGGCTGCTGTCTGAGACTGCTGCTGACCCAGAATTTTCTCCCTGTTTCCTTTGCTACGCTGCCTGCCAGAAATCCTGTGCTGTTTCTTGAATCACCGCCCTGGCCACTTTCATGGTAGTCATGAGTGCACTGCTCTCTGCTGATGTGAGTTATAAAATATTCGTTCTGATGCAGTTACACAAGGGTAATCCAATTGTACTGCAAATTGAATAACTGAATTAGCTGAGCTAGTACACTTTTCCTTCTCTGGGCACAGCCCCATGCCAAGGAAAAACCCAGCTCCTGGAGCATGGCCATTCACGTTTGTGTGCAAAAGAATACGGAGGTGAACTGTAAGCTCTGTTTTTGTAGCTTGCCACTGCTTTGCACAACAGGGAGCCAGACCTTGGCCCAGCATCCTAAGCACCCCAAAAGTGCTGCTGTAACTAAGTAACAATAATTACTAATGCTAGCAACCCAGGTAAAATTCATTTTAGCCCCTGATTTTATGTAGCGTTTTGCTAGGTCTTTTTAAAAAAGGATTAAAAACAAAAATAAATCATACTATTCACCCAAAATCAGTTAAACAGCTCTGTTATCTTTGGACTACACAAGCAGGAGTCTATGTAGACAGAGACCAACAACCTAAAGCTATCCTGCTACAGAAGAGGTCACCCCATATCAAGGATGAAAAGCGCTGATGCTCCAAAAAGTACTGGTACTTTACCTCTGAAATGCTGCAGAATCACTCACAGCATGTGTGAACATAGTGAGGTTTTATCTCAACAAACTGAGTGCATGACAGCCTCTTCACTGAAGCCTAAATTTCATCTGAATACTAATGCTGGCATTGTGTTGACTTTACAATGCAGAGTTCTCTCACTCCCACTATCGACTCAACCACCATAAAAATTTCCTTCATTACTCCTGCGACCTCACATTCCAAAACCCTCCCTTGCAGGAAATTACATGCCTTTCAATGCTGGCAACAAGCAAGGTCTGACAAATATTCTGCTGCAATGGGATTTGAAATCTGGACTTTGAATACTTTTATCTCCAGATGATATCCTATAGGCTTTTTGACAGGAAGCTTTAAAATCATGTGTCCCTTTTGCAAACACACAAAAAGAATCACTGAAGGGTGTGAAATTGCAATTAATATCGGCTTCCAAAAGTTGAGCCAATTGGAGAAAGAAATTCAGTTTATATACACCTTTTCAATCGGATGAGAATAGGAAAAAATCTTCAAAAAAGTATTTTTAAAGAGAGAGAAAAACTTCCCGTCTTCTCAATTACATGGTTGAAAACCCAAGAGTGTTAGAGTTGCTACTTCATGTTGTACAGGTAGTATGAAAAAAAAATTATGCAGAATCAATATGAGTACTGTTTTCATTATGCAATGATAAGAATTTATCCCACACAAACAAATCCAAGTTCTAATTTAAGAAATAATCCCTCTTGTCGCAGATTATCTTGGTCAGTACTTTAACAATACCAAAAGCCCTTACAGGGTGACTTGTTGTCTACCAAAGTTGGGAAGGATTGTGGATGGAATGTGCTGTGTTTTGCCAATCCCAGGCTGAGAAAAATTCCTTTTAGGGTCACAGGGCAGGTTTCAGCTGTTTTCAGGCTGTGAAATACTGCAAAACTTCTAGACCCCAGCAGAAAGGAAATGCATCTTACTCCATCCTGCCCTTCTCCTCTGCTGTTCCTGCAATTCTGGGCAACAGAATAAAATTCAGCTCCATGGTGCAAGTAGGAATGATTTCCATACTTCAGATTCTTTCTGCTGTTACTCTGTGCCATTATGCCTATGAAGTCCCAAGGTCACTTCAGCAGGCAGTAAGCTGTGCCTGAACTGTACCACAGGCACAGGTACTGTGCCACGCTTACCTTATGCTCCCCTTTTGTGCTTCAGCTGTTATCTGTATGGGTAAAAAGCAGCTTTCCATTTTCTATTTCATATGACCCTCATAATTTCGGTGGTCTATTTGTCCCACTGCATCACATACACCTATATCCAGGCCGTGGTGGGCAGAAAACGCATGAAGGTGCCAAACAACAAAAGGCTCAATTATAACTGCCAGTCTTGTGGTGGGTCTGGATTTCTTTCCTCTAACCTCACTGAGTTCCACATGCATGTTGGAACATGGTACCTGGGAACCTGTCTATCCCTTTGGTTAAAATCAGACTGAACTTTTGCTGGGGAAAGAAGACAGTGCAACACAGTTTCATGAGTCACGTATCCTTTGGAAACCAAGAAATGAAATAACTGATTGGATCTTGTAATAATTGACTTTGTGTAAGTGGATCTGAATTGATTGAAAGGATTAATATTTGTGAAATTGGGAAGGAAAAATTCATGACCTCATGTATTTTTCCTCCCCAACTCTTCTGTCTTTGTTCATTCGAGCTTCATGCAGGCATGTATTTTAATCTGAGCTATTCCAGGAAATTCTGTAGATATTTTGGAGCTGCTGTACAATTTCACCAAGGTAACTAAACTCAGAAGGTATATAAATATATATTTTATCTCATTATTTGGTTGTTTTTCAGTTCTGTGCCCAGCCCTTCAGTTCTTTACATCTGCATTCCTGCATCACGTCTCCACTTCAGAGGCATATTCCCAAAAGTCCCAGTTCCTTGAAACACAGTATTTTCTTTAAAAGGCAGAAATGACTTTGTAGTGTGACACTTGAATACCTGAGGGATTTCTACTGAACTTATTGTGTGAATGTTGACAGAATCAGCAGGAGACAAATAGAAGCTTTACTCTTCTAAACAGGGTCATGGAAATGCCACTGTATTTATAACGGAATGTATAAGTCCCCAAACCCCTTTGTTCATTGTTCCGCTAGAACTTGCTTAAGCAGAACTCAACAAAAATCACTTGTGCAGCAGTTCTGTTAGATTATACCAAAAACAGAGGAAAAAATGACTGTGGAAGACAGAGTCTTTTTCCAGAATTTCCTTGTTTTCCACTTTACTGATTTATGCCTACTGAAGAGGAAGACTTATCACACACAGGTGTATTATCAATGTTATGTTAGAGGTAATATATGGCAAGGTCTGCAATAATCAGTCACTGGACTTTTGTTGACATAATAGGAAAAATCACCACCTTTGAATACCTCCCATATTTGACTTCTCATTGGCAGAGATTCCAGCAGTGAGAGCCACTGTGCAACCATGCTGCAGTTTACTAAAATGCTCCAGTCTCATCTTCATTTGGAGTGCATATGGACAGAAGAGGTAAAACAGCCACATCTAACTATCCATTCTTAAGTAAAGCTCAATGCCAAGCAGAAGATGAATGACTCCAAAAAACTACACAGTAAGGATGGTGAGAGCATAAGAGGACAGGAACAAGTGAATAAACAACTAAGTACAGATTAGGATAGATTTGTACCTCATTCTGACCCACTTCTCCCTGCAAAACAGGATGAATTACTTCAGACACATTTTAAGTTTTATGTGTGCACCATCTGTCCCACTGCATGATTTCTGCCATCTTTCTTCTTAGGAAGAAAAGAGACACAAAAATTGAAAAGAAATGCATGCAATTCCTCATCAGAAAAAGGCTATGGGGTGTAGCAAAGTATGCAAGACCTTTGCCATTTATTTAAAACTGATGACCAAATTTGCAATTGGCATCTATGAGCACAACATAACCCAGGGTACAGAGAGCAGAAATTCAGCTGCACACACATAGACACATGAAAATAAAATAGGGGTAATATGTGGAAGCCAAGAGTCTTACAGTTCTGAGGACCATACTAAGGAAGGTTAACATGATGTCTCTCCCATCTCTTTCTGGGTTGCATGTACAAAAATATGTCTAGCCCACTTCTGCTCCTTTGGTGCACAGAAGCTTGCAGCAGTGTAATTGAGGGTATGGCAACACAGTATTCACTGGCACAATTTTGGATTGTATGGGTACACCCAAATTTTAAAATATGTAGTTCATGTACTCAAAGCTGTGTAACTGTGGGTAGAGTCCAACATATATTTTCTGACAATGCTGCCAGAAAACATAACTACTGAAACTCTATCCAGACTTGGTCTCATTTTAGAACCTATTCAGACATATTGTCTCTCCAAACCCAGGATAAACTAGCCACAGAATTTTTATTTTTTTTTTAATAGGATACAACCCTCTATTTGGGCTATTCTAACCATAGTACTGTGGCACCACATCTAGCAGCATTACTTCTGCAGCCAACAGCAGTAAATCAAATGTTCTTGAGCCCATGCTGGCACTGAAGCCAACAGATAGCCAACACATGATAGCCAACAGAGATGGAGCAGCCATTTAAACCCTATTACCCATCTACACTGGATGGCAGGACCCATATTTCCTGGTCCATGCCTACTCCTGATGAGCAGCCAGGATTTGTGTATGATTGCAAGCATACTCGAAATTGTGCTAGCACAGCTCTGAGGTGAGCCAGACATCAAGCTAAAGACTGCATCTCTTCTCACTTCTGTTACTTGACTCTTAGAGCTTGTTTTGGGTGACTCAGGAGCACTCAAAGACGTAAAGGGACAGCTTAGGGAAGAGCTCACTCCAGGGACTGTCTGCAGCAGGCAGTAGAGGTGTAACTGTACCAAGAGTGGCTTACAACAATCCCAGATTCAGCTCCTCCAAATGTCCTGACCCATCTTGGGTTACGCCATGCAGCTTGTTTCACAGCATGCTCAGAGGATTGCAGAAAGCTGCAACACAGCACATTATTTCAGGCAATCCAAGCTGAAAAGGAAGACTCACAAAATAGCAATTACGTCTTTGGGCCACAAAAACATCACTTGAGAAGTCAGTGTTCTAGATAAAGAACAAGTAATCTGGATGTGAGCCAGTTTGCCCCAAATTGCTTTGCAGAACACTCCTATTAAGCACTACACAGTTTATGAGGTATTGCAGAGATTCGTAATAACCAACTGATTCTTCCATTTCCTTTTCTACATCCATTGAGCCTTCCCTTCCTCACCCTAAAATGTTGTCTCTGAAACTTTCATAGCAGGGCCAATATGAACTTCAGTGCGGTGGTTGCTTGAAATCCTCTACAGGCACTTATTTGCACTGGACATTAACAGAAGGAACATGAGGTCCTTTGAATTGTTTGATACTTTGGGTAAAATTTAAACTGACCCTCAAATCTAGGCCTGTAAGTCTATCTATATCATAAACATCTATATTTGTCCTAAAACATCCAGTTTGGAGCTACAGTGCTTCCAAATCATCCTGATTCACCCCTTCTATAATCCTTCAGTTTGTTCTGCTTAGACTGAAGATTTGAGAATGAAAGGTCAGTAAGTGGTTGAACCACAATCTCCCTCATATTCCTTACTACTGACCTTCAGTGCCTCTCTCTGTTCTCCATACGAGGAGAACAGCTGGAAAATGAGCCCAAAAAATTCACACACCACTTGTGAGGAGGCCCCTACATTGCAGCTAAGAAGCACAAAATGTGGGCTGCTCTGCTGTGCATTATGAAGAGAGATACAGATGGTGTAAGACAGCTCACGTGGTTCAGAATAATTGAGAGGGAACCTCAGGATAGACCTGACACATCAATGCAGACGTATTATAGTTCCTCTGCAGATGGTGTGCGCCGTGGCATATAGAGGTACCAGTGGCTCTTCACCACACCAAAGTAAAAGCTGCATGCCTTCTAAATAAAAAAACCCAAACAGAGCCTCACAGCTAAAATGAAGCAATCAATAATCTCGCCATGAGGTCTATTCCTTGAACTTGACAAGGTGCCTGAATAAAGAAAAATAAAAAATGTTGTCTCTTAAGTTATGGACACAAAGTAATTTCTATTTCCTGGGTACATGCAGAGGATTCTCTCCTTTTTAAATGACATTGAGAACATTTTATTTTAATCAATTAAAGTCTGATGCTGCCATGCTTCAATTAGACATTCTGACTGCATTATACTTTTGTTCCCTTTTCTAAACTGTTTCTACTTTTTTCACTGCAAAATGATTCTAGCTGCAAATTATTTCTGCATTTCAGATTTATACAGAAATATGTATAAACCAAAAGAAGAAAAATGAAAATATATTCATGCAGCTGTTTCTGCCTATCACCTTTAATCTTTCATGCACTTTAAAATATTTGCTTCCCAGAAAGGGAGAGAGAGATCTATTTTTGCTTTATGTGAATATAAAAGTAATTTGTTGCCATAGCAATATTTTTCAATCCAAATGCTCTGAACACCACAGTTGCTTCAGGTTTTGAGCAAACTGTAACTATCCCAAAAAATCATGTAAAATGTTATGCTTCAATAGCCTTTTCAGTTCCATTATAATCACATCTTTCTGCTAGACATTATTAACAAAAAATAATTCAATAAAGATGTTTATGTCTATACAAGCTCACTCCCAGAGATCACTTTCAAAATCATTTGCTCTCATCTTGTTTAATTCAATTTGCACTACATTTCTGCAGAATGGACTTGCAAAAAAATCTCTATCCAGTGGGCCAAGTTCTGAAGCCCACAGGAACACTGAACAGATTTAGAGCAAGATGTTAATCCCCTACATGCTCTACTTTCTTAAATTCCCCCCCTCGCGTAGTGCTCTTAGTAGGGTTCTCCGAGATGTTAGCCCTGTTCATTTCCATAGCAACCCTCTCCACAGAGTGGAACAATTTGTTAAAATTGTTGCGGTTCAGCCTTTGAAAACAGCAATACCACAAAGACTTTCAGGAGAAGCCTCCCAGAGCTTGGGTTATGAATCACCACCAGAACAGCACTTTTTTCACCTTAATTTTGATCCTGTCCTGGAAACAGCAACTTCCATGGCTGTGGGAGGAAATTTCATGCAAGTTGGATCTATGGATTATTCTATGTAAAAAGCGGCCCGTGGTTGAAGCTTACAATGCATTCTTATTGCCATATTAAGTAATGTTTAAATAAAAATAAAACAGAAAAGAGATGAAATATGTAATCTTCAGGATCTTAATAAAAATCCCAATCCCAATACACAGACGTTTTGGCAGCTTTCCACTCTCACCAACACTGTAAGAGCAATTTCACTACATGGGGCACTTGTATAAACTGAGGTCTGCTGCTTCAGCCCCCGATGGTGCTCCCAGGCATGATGACACATTAAACTCCATCAAAACCTCCACACTGGCCACCTGGTGCTCATAGGTCTCATAAGTGAAGTTCTCCTGGTGTGACCCCCGGTGAATCCCTGTGCAGTTCATTTGTAATGGAGGCACTGCTGGTGAGTGTGTCCATTTTTTACTGTTTCTGACTGGATGAGAGTTGTGCCTGCCTAACTGTCTTTGTTACCGTGCACACATTTTCACCAGCCCTTGAATGCTTGCTTGTCTGTTTTGCTGCACATTCTTGAGCTTGTAAACCCTTTGGGGTTATTTATGATCTATCCCACAGGGCCCCGGCTTGGCAAGTTTTCTGTAAAACTGCAATATAAACACTAAATAAACATGCTTGTTACAGTCCAGACATGCTAACACAGTATCTTATTTCTTAAAAGATCTATCCAACGCTTTCTTAATCCAGATGTAAATCATGATTTACTGTTGTATTTAAATTATCACCATCTGTTTAAACTGGACATGAAAAGCAAAATGGTCTTCTGCGCTCATACAGCCAACCTGAAAGGCAATATGCATTTTGTCCTTCTGGATTTGCTGAATCTGCTGTGGATGGCAGTTCTGTGCAGTCATCTGCACTGGTAGTGCCTGCATGTGTGTTTTATACAGCAGCACAGAGAGGGAAAGGAGCCAGCAGAAAATAGCAATGTAATTGCAAATGTAAGAAAAGTGATCAGGGAGTCTTCAACTGACGAGATTTTTGCAGTACATAAACTGCCATAACATACTTGCCTCAAGGTGAAGTTTCATTGTTAGCTTAAGACAGACTAAATCCACATATTATTGCAAAAACCTAAGCACACTTGCCTTCCCTTCTGGCCTAGTCTGCAAGTTTCTGTCTACTCCTTCTTCCAGCATGAACTCAAGACTATATGAGTGATCTACACAAAAGCATTTTTCTGTTCTTAAGTTTGGCCAGGTTGAGTTTAAAGTAAGATTGCTTTCCAGACCTGATCATGGAAAACCAGCCATGTAACCCCAGTACAGGAGTGAAATTACCCCTTTCAAGGGCATCACACCTAGTGTAATGGAGGTCTCATGAGAGATCTCCTGCCTCTGTACAAGTCTCCTTTTCTTTGCCTATACACCTTTTTTCATGTGTGAGTGCATACATACACAGAGGGATTTATATTACATAAATAAATGTGTCAAACACTATGAAAAATTGATTTCTGTGGTAAAAACCAAAATAACAACTGATTTTAGTAGCAAAATTTTAAACTGTCTTTTATACCTTGGATTAGCCAATAAAGACCTGTTCCATATTTTACGCTGCTGACTCCCAAATGTGTTTTGAGATATTCTTTAATGTGTAATTTAAGTAATTCTGCTTTACCAAGGAACAAGTAAAAGTATCAACAAGTCACAGTGCTTATTAATATTATTTTATTGTTAAGTTCAAGTAAATATCCCTAGATATGCAGTGAATATTAACTATTTTAAGCACAATTGCAGATGAGTTCCAGTTGTGCTTATATCAATGCCATAGTTTTAGAAACAACAGCTAACAATGAGTTTTATTATACCAAATGAGACACTGAACCATTTTCTTTCTGGTTGCCTACTTTCTCTCCACAGTCAGGCAGTTCCTCAACTGGCAAAGCTCCAAAAGGCATGGAGATTCATAAATGCAAATATGTATTAAATATGCAAACATTATGGATCTGTGTGCCCTGAAATATGCATGCTCTTAAAACATAGCAACATAGTTTCCTGATAATACCTAATGACATCTGACAGCTCATATTATAAACAGATTTCCTTCTGGAAGAAGAATTAGTGGGGAATACAAATAGAGCGATAAGGAAAGTAAAATAAGTATGTTTACAGGAAGAAAAATAATGCAAGGGCAAGTATAAAACTCCCCTGTGATGATCATGCTGCAGAAATTCCTGACCATATTGCAGCACATGGGGCCAAAGGTCTTTGTCCTCAAATCTCACTGCAGAGGGTTTGAAAGACTCTGGGAAAGGAGAAACGTGAACTTGGGAGCACAGGTAGGTCAAAGAATCTGCAAGCATGCAGGCTTCCTAGCCAGACTCCTCTGGAAAGAAGGAGGAAGCAACTGTGAAGGTACTTGAGGGGCAGGTACCCAACCCTGACAGACCTCTCTGACCCCCAGCTCATTGTCACGTGTTAGGTCAGGGCTTTACACTTCATGGGGTCAGGAATTTGTTCCTCCTTTCACGCAATGAAGCATCCATCAAAGTTGTGCAGTAAGCAGCTTCACCAGCTGGAAATAATGAGGCAGATGAAGATTTTATTTAAACAGGCAAAATACTGGGAGGGCCATTCTCACAGTTGCCTAAAGGCCCTTCATGCCACCTTGACAGCCAAAGCCAGGCATGCGGAATTAAGATCCCATGCAGTAAAGGCAGCTTGGTGTCAGACTGCCATAAAAATCTGCAACTCTTGCCTGTGTCCCTGAGAAGTCTGAGGAAGTGGAGCCGTGGGCAGGGCAGTGTGGGGCTGGCTGGCCACTGGCCTGAGGAGCCACACCTGAGGCACCTCGAGGGGCCTCTCGCAGGGGCTCAGGGGGGAGCGAACCCTCCCTGGGTCATGGGCCCCTGCTGATGCCCATCCTTCCCCTCCAGCTGCTTCTACACCAAGGAAACCACCTCACAACTCCCTTTTGTGGGCCTGGCTTATGCTGAGATCCAGAAGACTGTCTGTGGGTCCCTGGGAGTCACAGCACTGCGGGAAGGTGTGGGACTGATCCAGGGGAGATGCCAGTGGTGTCAGAGCCTCCCTGCTGGGCAGGAGCCACGGCCCAGCTCAGCTCTAGAGTGTTCAGCACAGTATAGGGAAGGCTTCGGCTTGCTGAGGTGGGTATGGAAGAGAAGAATCTGGGGACGTGGGGAATACTGCCATAAAAGATAAAGCCCTCAGACCTGATGCATCTCATGAGCTAAAGGAAATGGAGGATCACACATAGTCCAGTCCAGCTCTGGCTCTAGTCACAGTTTCACCACTGACCTGCTGCACAGAATTACTCAGGTTCATTGACCATCTACTTAAGTTTGGCTCCTTTCCAAATAGAGATAACCTGTTTTGCCTTCCTGTGAGGTGCTTCATCTTCCACAGAGGAAAAGCACTGTGAATGAATATATATGAATCTTCTTATTAATTAATGCATGAAATCTGCCAGGAAAATTTCATCATTTTAGTTTGTGTTTGTACAGCACCTCGTGCAATATAGGTCCTTTTTTTGTTCTAACTAGGTCTTGAAGGCACTTGCAGGTCAGCAACAGTACACAGAGTTAATTATTCCCTTGCATGAATGCATAAGGAAAAATATCTTTTAGAAATAAAAGCAAAAAAACCAAATTCTGGAAGAGTGTCTCCTGAGGCAGCCTATTTGCATCAACCCGCTTCAAAACTAACTGAATGAAAAAGCAGAGCAAACACAGCATATGAATAAAAAAAATAAACAGTCCTAGCAAATATAATGTCTATATAAAATTTTAAAATCCTGGCCTTCCTTAGAAAACTAAACTTATATAAGACAGATTATATTTTAATTTCACCATTTGTTCAATTAGTTATTTGATACCATGAAAAAACAAACCAAAAGATACCCAGTTAAGATCCCAAAACTATGAATATGCATGTGAAGGTTTTCTGATTCAGTAAATTCAGGTGATCCATTTGTACTTGAAGAACTTAGAAATAAAACTTTATTTCCTGATCATGCTGATTCTGCAAATACTTGCTTAGATGAGTAATTCTCACTCATCTAAAAAGAGGGTTTAATCCATGTCCTTCCTTCCTTCCTTCCTTCCTTCCTTCCTTCCTTCCTTCTCATTCTTTTCACTCATTCTGTTTGTTGTTTTTGCCAGGACTTTTCTCTGATTACTGCTCTTTAAGGTGTCATCAACATGTACTCTTGGCAGTAGTTTTGTTTGGATAGATAGAGAAGGCTTACCTACATGAAAGGAACAGGCTTTCATGTCAGATTTCAGTAGAACTGGACTTTTGTTCTTGATGATGTCTGTAAGCAACAAAAAAAAATTATACTGACCCTGCTATTGGCCAGTGGGTGAGGTCAGTGGGAACCAGTGTTTGTTACCAGACCATGGTGACTAATATTTAAGAAAGGCAATTTAGTTCTAATCATCCCAGTTCTATTTTGAGCCAACTGCACCTCTGAAAACCTCCAAAGTCGTCCCAGTCCAGGTAAGTTAGCCAAGAACAGGAGTTATCTACTTCTGGATCTGTCCTGGTCTTTTTAAAGTTTTAAATCTTTCTTTTAGAGGCCTGTAATTTCTTTTTACCCTTATGCTGCTGTCCTCTACTGTGCTCTTTTTTCACCTCCTCATCAATAAATAAATTTCTCTGTCAGTATCACATTGATTACAGATTTTCAAAAGCAGAACTTTTTGTTCAGCCTCCAAAGGTCTTTAAGAAGTGGCTGCTCATTTGTATGCTGACCACACTTAAAGCATGAGGGCAAACCCTCTGGGTACATGAGCAGAACTCATTAAATTCAGTGGAACTATGTCTCCAAGTCACCCAGATGTGCTGTACACATCTTACAAAGCCAGGAATCCACAAATAAAACAATCTGGTAAGAAAATTATTTGGTAAAAAAATGAAAGTCTTTAAGGTTGTGTCATCACACATCTTGCAAATACTTTGCATCTCCTTCATATACTTTGTCTGAATTCAAAGGTGTCAGAAAGGGAAAGTCCTGCAACATTAGAATAGGAAATTAAGTTAATTTGTTCTGTTATTTATTAAGTTTATTAAGTTAATCTATTCTGTTATTTTTCTAACATGTAGTCTTTTATTTTTCATAATTAACACTGCCTAGTTTGTGATTATGCTGACCCTTTGCTTCCTCTGGCTGTGCACTACTGCCCTTATTCAACAAGGCACCCAATTTACCATAAATTGGATATTAATTCAGTAAATTAATAATATATTTGTAACCTAAACCACAATTGAAATGCAGTTCAAGTAAGCAACTTTCTTGGCTGATAAAACTGTTTTCAGTGGTGTGTTTGTATGTTACAGCAGTGACTGAAAAATTATAAGGGACCGACTAGAACATTCCTGACATTTTTTATTGATCTGGGTCTGGTTTCTACTGAAAAAAAAAAAAGTGAGGGAAGACATCAGAAATTTCAGAATGATGGTTGAAAGAATTTTTTTTTTGTAAGAACTGAACTAAAAGACCATTTCTGTCAGTCAGAAAACTCCTATTAACTTCAGATATATTGTTGAGAATGTCATATAAAACATTACTATGAATGTGTAGTATGCTTACAAAGCATAAGCAATAATGCTTCTTAGCACTGTTGATGCTAGAAGCTAAAAAGAATTGAATAAAGCAACAGACATGTTGAGACTGGGGATCAAATGGCTCAAAAAACATATCTTGACATGTGCTACAAACTGGAGTTATGCACAGATTTAACATTCTATTTTAATACATTAGCATTTAAGCAATTTAAGGCAGCATTTAACAAATAACAATGCCATTTTACAATTGTGAATTGTGCTTGTGTTCAGTTTTATCCAAAAGCTTCTGTAATGAGCTAAGAAACTAAAATTACAAGTGATTTTTCCAATTCCTGTTAATTAAAAAGGTGAGATGAATGTGAAACCTTATCTATGGAATTAATAGGATAATAAGATTTCCTCATTTCATATTTAGCATAAAAGGAGGAAATCTGATATTTTTTATATAAAATATTTTGTTTTTAATAAGCCTCGTTAATCTGGAATACATTAGTGATTTAGTGTTCTGGTGATTTTAGTGATTGTCAGGGTTTGGAAAAGTCACAACAGCACCATGCATAAACAGAATACAAGCAAATTCTGGGTCCTAAAAGTACATAGAGGATTTTCTCTGATTTCAAAGAAGGTGTGGAACATCAGAAAGGCAGAAAATTTTACCCATTGCTATCAATTCTAACAGATATTTTTATAGTTATTCCCATAAACACATTCATATTATCAGATGCCTAATAATGGATACTATAATTACATTTTATGCTCAAGGACTAGTGGGCCATAAAATTTGCTGATAATGTGACTGGTGATCATAGGATAAATGAAAGGTGACAGATATGCTACATTTGCTAAAATTCTCTGCTAGAATTATTTATTTAGCCATTTAAAGGATGTTATCCAGTTGTTTATCAAACGTTGTTTTACAAAGCTTTACTTTTTGGCTGAAGTATGATATACACTTATTCTCAAATATGAGATAGTATTTCTAAAGAAAAACTTGTTAAAATATTTTCTAGGTGGAAATAGGAAGAGGAGATGAAAAAGCCCTTTTATTTAATCTTCATCTAAACAGCACTCACATTGCAATGAAAACTGCTGAAAAACTGAAATTGTCAGAGATGTAGTTCTGGAATGCAGATATGCCTTTCATTGGTCTGCTGAATAATCAGATTTAAGATTATAGTGCTTTAATAACATACATTATACACAGATAATAAATTATATTAAATGGATAAAAGCAAAAATCTTCCATTTTTTATAGCACTCTACTGCTGTGAATATATTAAATAAGTGAATATTGATTAGATGATGTCTCACGATTCCATTAGCTATGAAGATGCAAGCACAAAAAGGTGGATAGAATTTAATTCTTATTTCAGGATTGGAAATAACATCTGTGAAAGATTGATTGAATGAACTCTAGGTTCCAGAAAATACTTCTTCCTGTATGATACAGAAATACACAGAGATTTCTGCCATGATGAGGAATATGTAGCATGTCGTGTTGTGCATTAATTCTCTGTCTATCTCAGAAATTGTAATGTGACATTTTTTTCTAAGACTTAGTAGATAGCAAAAATTGGGAAAATCCCACGTTTCTCAATAAAACATGCTGAAATTGGGATGCTTTGAGGTAAACTTTGCCTCTCTGGGCTAAATCTTCCACATTTTGTATCCTATGAGACTTTGGGGTGACGAGCCTCAGCAAACTCTGGCTTTCATTGTAAAAAGCCCCCTGCATGGGCATGGAGAAAAGTGGGAGTGGTGGGGATGCCACAAGTGGTTCATTGATTGATGCAGTCAGCATGGGAGCCATGGGCTGCAGGGCATGCCACAAGATACGTCATCAGAGGCTTAGGAGAACCCTGTTCCATGGTGTCTGACTGGCTTCTCAAGGAAAAAACTGTGACAGCTGTTTGCAGTATGGGTACAGCCTTTCTAGGAGGGTAAATTACTGTACAGAGCTCTCTGTACACAGAGCTCTGCACAGAGCTCTCCACGGTGACTTCCGAGCCGCTGTACCAAGGACAAAATGCAAACACATGGCCCTGCAGTTAAAAGGCTGCCTGCAGTTAAAAGGCTGGAGAAATTCCTGATGCAGTCTGGGCATTTGGGGTTCAGCTAGCTCCCAAGTCAGAGACCTTGCCCAAAAGGGAGGTTGGATGTGGCTATGCTGCCCTGCAGTTAAAACAACCAGATAGTGTGGCCATGGCTACAGCATGGCAATTCAAGTCAAAGAGCAGAACCTGGCACAATGTTGCTAGGCGAAAGTCAAAAATTTTGGATTTCAGGGGCTTTTGTTGACTTCTGAAGCTTCTTCTTTCCTAAGGCAAGCACTTAGGGGGCCCAGTATAAACATACTTCTAGCCACATACTGGAGCCTGTTAGCTGTGTCTGGTTTAAAACCTTGTTGGTCCTTCCTTGTGTAGATATAAACCACTTTTCTTCTAGCATTACCTGTAAGAGAATAAACCCCCTTCCCTTCTTCAAAGTCATCTCTAAACCCTTCTTTAAGTTATTTGCTTTCCAGGATACACCTCTCAGTTCCATGCTAGTGATTGCTTTCTTGTTCCAAGCTTTCAGAGCTTGAACTTGGTTTTCTTAAAATGTATTCTTAATGGTCCCCCTTGTAAATGTCTTCCTTATGCTTGTTACTGTTTTTTCAGCATGTAGAATAGTTGGCTGTTTTCTAATACTCACGTTGAGAGATGTTTCTTTCAAAATACTCTTAGTTTATGATTTTTCACAGATCACTGCTTCCTGAAATCTGTCAGATAGTTTCCAGCTGTTGTCGATAAGGATTTTGAAGTGCTCATGATACTCTTTTTCCAATGGAAGCAAGGTGCCTATTTTTGCTTTCATCTGCCACAATTTTTTTTGAGATTGTTTGTCATTTTCAAGCACATTTGCAGGACGATACATATCCTAAAGATAAATATGTTTCATAAAAGTAGATATGTGTAGGAAAATATTACTAGAGTTCAAATATCACTCTCAATAATTTCTGAATCCACTGGGTAGTTTCTGTAGTTACAGATGACAGAATGTTTGTCATTTTGAAACACCCTGCAGCAAGAAATAATAGCCCTGTGTTGATATATGCAAAGTAAACAGAAAATCTAAGTGTAATACTGTTGAACAGTCAATTAACCAAGAGAGACACAATTCCCTAGAAAGCCAGGTTTTGTTAGCTCTCAGAACTACTTGTTTAATCAGGTCGTCATGTGATTCAAAGGCAAATACCTTAAAAACCTCTGCTACACATCCTTTATCAAACAAATTTGTAATACAAAAAAATGATATTAGTTTGACCAGACTGTTTCAACATCTTGAAATTCTTTCCCTATCTCTTGCTATGGATTCAATCTTTTACCAGTGTTTCTGTTATTGGGCACAGGCTGACTCAATGCTGAAAGCCTTATCAGCCAATACAGTAACCTTTTTTGAACATTGACTTAGCATTAGCACTGTTTGGTTTTCCTGAATTTCCTTAGTAATTTGATATTTATTAAAAATTAACTTAACTCATTTGTTCTCTAATACCCACACCTCAGAGGCATGCAGTCAAACATCCTTCTTTACTAGGGATGGGTTGGAAAGTGCTTCTTTGACTTCTTATGAAATTAGATATTTATTGACTTCTTCTGCCTTTTCTACATCATTATTTAAACATCTCCTTGATTATATGTCTTATTAATGAGACCAGTGTCAAAGTGTTTCCTGAATTATTCATGGTAGTTTGTGGTGATGAAACTGTAGAATATAGCAGAAGATGAATGATTTTGTGGTTATGATATCCTCATACCATTAAGAGATTTAAGTTTTAGTGCTATAAGGCTTCCAGTGTGACATTATCAAACTAAAACCCTTTTGTGTCATATGGCCGCCTCCTTCTGGAGCTGCTGGCGAAGAATTTAAAACACTGCCTGTTTTCCTTGGTTTGTTCTCTCTGCTTCTTTCATGGAAGTCTTAATTCAGTGAGACTTTCTATTCTCAGTTCTCAACCTCCCTCCTTCCTAAAGGTGATCATGATCCACTGTTCTCTCATATCAAAAGACAATGAAAGATAGTCTCAGACATGTCCCAAGATCTCTTGCACCTTTGGCCTTGCTTTTTCTCCTTGCTTCACTTCATGTCTTGGTTAATCAAACATGTGGTGTACAACCCTTAAGCTGAATTACCATTTATCAGTTTTCATGTATGCAGGCCTGACCTCCCCGTGCTGTAGTCTCTCTACCCTTTTCTGCACTGAAACTTTTCTTACATGGTCTTCTGTGATCTCTTCTTTTGCTGTGGATATTTCCTACATCACCGCATTCTATTTTCCTTGGCTACCATTGCTATCTTACAATGAAAACACCCTTTTCTTTATTTTTCAGCTTTTTAAGTTTCAGCTTTTACCTGTAGCTTCTCTTGCTAAATTTTTTTCTTTTGGCAAATAATTTATTAGTTAAGCAAATCAGGAACTTTCAAGAGCTTAACCACATCAATTGCTATTTTATTCTGTTTTCCTGATAATGTTAATCATACTCCATTTACCTGATAATGTTTTTATCTTTCTTGCATTGCAAATAATCTTGACGACCATTAAAATTTCTGTTGCCAGTTTCATGCAAGAAATAAAAAGGTTCACAGATAATCCAGCAGGTAAGATTTGATGATAATTGGAGCTAGTGAGGGTATTTCTGTGAGCAAGAAGGGGCCCATCAGTAGCAATGCTTGAGTGTGTTCTCTGGATGAGTGGTTTGGATGACAGCAAAATGGGCTATCTCTGTGTTCAGGTTCATAAAAATGCCCTCCTCTTCTCCTCCTCTTTCTGGACATGATCGTGACTAGGTGCATCCACAATCAGGTACTTTTTCTAGGTGTTAGTACTAAAGATGATCAGCAAGTTTTTGTTCTTCATGGCCAGCATGTACCCAGCCTTGGTGCAAACAGGTCACCATTGCCCGAATTTACATTCTGTTCCTTTTTTGTCCTATCTACTTCTGTTTTTAAATTCTTTGACTTCAGGAGGGTTTCAGAAAGAAAACTCTATTCACCATTTGAACCACAAACCAGACACTGCTTATCCCTGCTACGACAGTTTAAAGATAACTTACTGGCACGTGAAGAATTTATCCAGGAAAGTACACCAGAAGTGCAGTTAAGCACCGTGTAGTGCAAGCCTGTGGAATACAAATGCCCTAGTGTGAGCACAGAATTCACAGTTTGTGTTTTTGCAAAATGCCCTACTCAGCACTCACAGCACATAGGCTTTTTTTCCCCCTACTTCCCTTTTGAAAATTGTAATTTAACACAGAGAGGGAGACAATCTCAAGGAGGAATCCCAGGTTCTAAGTAGAACTATCATGGATCAGCTGCAATCAATGAGACTCAGACGAAACAAAAAAGCTGATATAATAGATGACTTTAAAAAAATGGAAGATTTACATAGGGGCAGATCTGGGAATGACACTAGGACTCAGACAGGAGAATATGTGCAGTTGAAATACATCCACAATTAATCAAGACCATCTATCCTATTTATTACTATGTTTAAGTCCATATAGTGTAAATACAAATGCATTTGGTAATAATTTTCCAGGCTTCATCCAGTACATTTACTGCTGCAAGAAACAGAATACTTCTGGAGTGGCCTTAGTTTCAGTTAAGAGTAGAGCATATAAAGTGATTTTCAAAGTTAATTTTCTGTCTCCTACTGCCAGCTACATCCTTCTGATCTCATATGTTCAAAATGATAGGCAGAGAGAGGAGAAAAACCCTCAACATTCAATCCAGACTGTTTCCTAAGCAGACTTTTGCAATCTTTACAATGATTATAAAATTATTTTCATAGCCTGAGCAGGATTTTTTATGTAATTGATTTCAGTGAGTGAGTACATCAGTCATTGCTGGGGTTTATGCCTTTGCTGTAAAAGCACTGGCCAGGTTTTAAGAGCATGTCAGCTAAAATAATGTGCAATGGTGATAAGTGCCAAATTATTCAGGCAGTAGCTGTAGCCAGTCTTCCTCATTTTGACTGCTGACTGGGAGAGGGTTCCAGAGGTTTGGTATTTCTTGCTTGGCTAATATTAGGCTTAAAATGTTCTGACTTAAATATTCTGGGAACAGTCAAGATCTGAAAGAAAAAATGAGCCATGAGTCATTATGCATCCACTAAGGAAAATCTGTGCCAGCAGAAAAACTGAGAAGTCTGAAGAAGGGTAGAGTGTGTAAGGGATATTCTGCCACTATCAATTTTCCCATTATTCATTTAGGATTAGTCTCTTTTTTCCTGATCAAAGAAGGTAATTCCGGAAATAATGCCTCAGTCATCAACTCTGAATGCTGTCAGAGACAGAAAATAGTTCATGCCTCAAACATTGATATAAAGTTTTGCTCATTACAAAGAAGCTACAACCAAGAAGCCTCTCGGAGCACTGGGACTTTGGACTGAAAGTCAAACTGGTGATTACATAAAGGGAAACCCATTGTTCAGTCATCTCAGGCTGAGGGAAAGGTTTGAGGATCATCCTCTGCTGAGTTTGGGGTGGGGGAGAGCAGAGCTCACATGAGCCAGATTTGGGGTGGGGCAGAGCACAGCTCACAGGAGCAAGGTTTGGGGTGGGGCAGAGCAGAGCTCACAGGAGCCAGGTTTGGGGTGGGGGCAGAGCACAGCTCACAGAAGCCAGGTTTGGGGTGAGGGGAGAGCACAGCTCACAGGAGCCAGGTTTGGGGTGGGGGCAGAGCACAGCTCACAGGAGCCAGGTTTGGGGTGGGGGCAGAGCACAGCTCACAGGAGCCAGGTTTGGGGTGGGGGCAGAGCACAGCTCACAGGAGCCAGGTTTGGGGTGTGGGGAGAGCACAGCTCACAGGAGCCAGGTTCACACAGACTCCCCCCAGCTGAGGGGACAGGAGGAGGTTTCGGGTGCGTGGTGTAACCTCTGGCCAGAGGCACTGAACACCCATCCTCCCTTACAGAAACTGGCCCAGCTGTGGAATCCCAACCCCACAAGCCACATCCACAGGACCCTCAGGTGAGAGGCAGCTGAGGGGGAGTCACAATCCATCAAAGACCCCACAAAGTGCTGGGCCTTGCACCCCAGGGCTGCACGTGATGGAACAGACCCAGAGTGCTGTAAGAGACTGCCCCTCCCCAGGGGAAATGCCTGGAGATTGCCACATGGCTCGAGGGGATATAAACCCAGGGGATTCTGCACCTTTGGGGGGACTTTCACCACCAAAGAAGAGCAGCTGGAGAAGATCAATGGAACATCCTTGGGATCCATGGAGTGGTGATATTTTCCTTGCTCTGTCTCTGTCACTCTTTCTGTCCCCCCCACCTATTTTCTACTTCTTTCTTTCTTCTTTCTCTCATATTTACTATACAATAAAATCCATATTACTGTCACTGGCATATGGGCTCATTTGCATCTTCATTTCAGCAGAGGAATTTCTAAAGAACCTTAATAATAATTGGATTGTAACAGACACTCTGTTGAGCTCAGTGCAAATAGATTAATCTGAATATCTTAAAACAAGAAGTCCTTTCCTTTCTCCACTGTAATTTTTCCACATGCAGTAATAGATAGGAAAGAGAGTATAATGTCCATTTCTGGCATATGGATATTTTCATATCCTTATATTTGCTTACTTGTAGAGCTCATCCACTCTCAATGATGTGTGCTCCTCTCCACAGTGATGATTTTGAAGCTATCATTAGATAAATGAGTAAGATAAAGAATATGACAATGTAAAAACCAAGTTTCAGAGCATACAAATCATCAAGACTTCACATGGGATGCCTCATACAACTCTCAGACACAGTTGCTGAATGAAATTGATTATGACAGTCCCCTCTACATCTAAAGATCAAGACAAAAGGCAAGGCTGAGGCTTGAAATTCAGTATATATACTTTATTCCTCAAATACTAAGAGCAGCCCTCCCTACCCATCCTGTGATAAAAACAGCTCTTTCCCTGTGCCTTCATAGCATTCACACAGTACAGATGTCTTTAAAAAGTGTTTACAAAATAACCCACCAATAAATAAAGAACCAGGACATATGGAATAACTCTTCTTTTCTTTTTTAAATGAATATATTGGGACTCCCATTTCATTTAACCAATAATGCATTTCATACTTTTCTGAGTTGTTTTCCCCATTATCATGCTGTTGGAGTATTGGTTTTGTAGAAAGATGTGATCTCCTCTGTGTTAGCTCTGAACCCATCTTAGTATGGAACGCCACAGTTTTCTGGGTGTGTGACCAGCTGAAAAACCTTGTGATTCTCCCTAGATACTTTCTTATAAAAGTGTGTAAATTTACCCCTGCAGTTCTATTGCAGAGTCCTATGATCTGGATGATATTTGTCACAGTGTTATCCAAATGTTCCTTTAGTCAATGTCTGCTATGTAAATGCATACTCCATTTAACCCAGTAAATGTGCTCTCCACTCTATTATGGAAACTGCATTGTATTTAACCTAAACTTCTTGTTCTAAGACATGTAAAGACAAAGTCAGTCCTCCAGAACAGCTGCTGGCACTAATACCTCATTGATAACAGCAATGTCAAGATGAAAATTAGTTCCTATTTGTCCAGACTTCCTTATTACCTTGGCGTTATACTTTTTGCCTTTCCTTCCCACATGGGTATCAATGAAGACCATGTGTCTTGGAGACACAAGGTGAAACGTCTTTTGCCTCTGACATTTTTGGCTTCTCCTTCCTCAGGGAAAATCCTGGCCATACCCATGACAACCAAAAAGTTTAATTTTATTGACTCTAAGTTATATTTCTTATCCCATCCAGCACGATCCCCCATGATAAGATCTAATTGCAAAGTTAGATCTCTAGAAATTCCAGTTCTCTAGCCAGTGGTTTATCCTGTTCCAGGAGTGCACAGACATCAACTTGTGCACCAGAGCTATCACTATTTGTTCAGAGCTGGGACAAGGTTTCACTACTAGTTTCAGGATAGTCTGGCTCTTCGACTGGCATATCTGCTTCCACTGATATGGCCCTGATCTCTAACTCATAGCTGGAACAACTCTGTGAATAACAAAGCAATAGCCAGCCTAGACTCTTAGGAGGTACACCTTCTCATATGCCATGTGAAATGAAGAGTTTTGCTCTCAAGAACACGCTCATTCATTATCTCCATTATCCTTTAGGCAGCGCTTTCTATATTGCAAAATCATTAGCAAACAAACAGCACAGCAACCTGATCCCAAGACATATCCTAGCTGCCAATTTTAAAGCACTCCGTGCAATAACACAGCATGGTATAATAACCTTTCCTGAAATTTATTTTTAAAAATGATCTTTGCTTTCCATAGTTCTGTCACTCATAGAGAAAAAAAACCCCAAAAACAATGAAAGAAAACTCAGAAGTGATCACAATGTCAGTGAGAGTGAAAAGCCCAGATTAATTATTGCTACTGTCAGGAGCAAGCCATTGTTGAGCAACAACCACGACTGAATTTTTAAGCCTCTTGACTCATTCTTGCAATTGTGTCCCAACGGAGTGTAACAGAGAGCAAGTCTGACTGCAGAGTGTACAAACATGCAGTTGTGGGAACAGAATTCAGAGCTCAGCACAGTCCCTGAAATCAATGTGGTTGCACCAGAGTAGCTGAGAGCAGAATGTACTGTTACACATTGGAAGTCCTACCATGAGTCAGGCACAGAATAAATACATAGCACACACAAAATGTAACACAACTAATTGGAGCTAGCCATTTTATGTGAGGAAATCTTCTGTGTTCTGGAAAAAATAAAGCCTAATTTTAACATACTGTGACTGTTGTACAAGGCATCTATGGAACAGTTTGTCAAAAGGTGTTCTTATTTTATTGTAGCAGGAGCCAGAAGGTGCAGCAAGGGCTGAACAAAAGCTGGAATTTCCATCCACTTTGGGACAAGAAGTGAAAATATCAGCATGCACTATGGAACAAAATGTTCTGAAAAACATGGATTCAGAAACAATTTAACATATTTTCTTTTCCTAGCTGAGCAGAAAATCTGCAGGTGTTTGCAATGTTACTCTGCCTGGTGGGGTTTGGAGGTTGAATTCCTGTAGTGTCACCCTGTCTGGGGTGGGTAAGACAGTGGTCTCATTGCAGCTGTGGGTCTGGCGGTGAGAGGAGAGTGAGTGCTGTATCCACGTAGAGAGGGTCCATCCTGGGAATTCACCACCACAGGGAGAGATGAGGCTAAAACTTCAAATCCAGTTGTAAAATACAGTGTTGTTACGAAACCAGCTTTCTACTGAACCAAGTTAAAACAATATCTTGGCTCAAAGAAAAGCCTCAGAACCATTTGGGAGGTGTGGGAGAAAGCTTTATTTTTTTGTGGCTGTTTTACTTTTTTGTACAATGGTGCCGTGATGGTATTAGAAGCTGCCCAAAGCAAATTAAACAAGATAGCATATTTTTAGGTATTCTTGTCTCCATTTCATGAAGCTGGCACTGATGCACTATTAGGAGATATTTCTCCCTCTCTCACAGTGCTCTCTCTACACTAATAAACTGAACAGGCTCAGGCTATGTTACCCCAGCTTACTTTTGCCAGCATCATCTAACACTGTGTTTGGCCATGGCTCGGGAGACATCCCAGAGAGAGGTATGGATAACATCTCCCTGTTTTGTGTGAGAAAAAAACTGTGGGGGTCCATAAACAGGCAGACCTCACCACACTTCTCATCCTCTGGGTCCTGCCTGTGATCTATTCCATGCACTTGCATGGTAAGATAAATATGTGCCCACGTGGCACATATTTATAGTTAGGATGGACAGCAGGGCTGGGTGGTAGGAATCCTTGTTTTTTTGCAACACCGGTTTTAGTCCAAACCTGTCCACCTGTTCTCTTCACCAGGCAAATCCTGACTGCTTGTGCAAGGGACAGGAGAAGGGAGGAGCTGGTGCTGATGAGAGCCAGGGGGCAGGGAAAGAGTGGGACTGCAGTATTAGCCTAAAATATTTGTGAACAGTAATAGCCACACCTAACTTTATGTATTTACCCAGAGTCATCTTTTGAGCAGTCATTCCTGGGGCTCCACCCTGCCTTTCATGAGCAGAAGCAGCTGTCTCCTGAGAGTACAGAGCACACTCGAGGGCAGGGCTACAAAGTTCTCAATGTGGGGACTTTGCTTGGTGCCTACGGTCAGGATGGAGGAGCAATTTCTAGGTGGCCTGTTGCAACAAAAGGCCTGTGGGAGAGCAGGAAGGTGGTCCAAAATGCCTGATGCCAGCACAAATGATTTAACTACAAGAACATATTTCTCTTCTGATAGAGGTTTTCTTTATTAACGCAGTAATTCCTATGAACATTTTATAATTGGACCAGGTACCTGGAAATGAATATGAAGTATTGAAGTTACTTAGCAGAGTATGCATGAATTGAAAGGAGAAATTCTAGCTGAAAAATTCTTTACTGAATGTTAAACCTTCCTCTAGTGAATATTAAAGGGTTGCTTAGGACTGCCTACTTTTGCTATCAAAAGGTACATCAGATGTTGAAGTGCAATTAAAATCCAGTGGGGCCAATTTTGCAGCTAATAAAAATTTGCATAACTCGAGTTCATTGGAGCAATTTTGATTTTCAGCAGCTGAGGATCTGCCTCTTAGTTTTAATTATTTTTTCAAGTGTTCCTCTGCTGTGGCAGAAAGGGAGAAGAGGCAGAATGAAGTTAGTATGAAAGAGGAGAGATGTATGTCTCTATTACCTTAAAAAAGCAAAGGTAGCTATAGGGGAAATGGAAGCTTTAATCCAGACTAATACTAATAGATGTAGGAATATATGTTTTCTGTTTTGTTTTGCTTGGGTGTTATTTTGGTTTGTGTTTTATGTAAAAACGATGAAAATACCCTTCAGAACTTAGTCTTGAACAGTCTGCTAAACAGGCACTTTTATCTGTGTAGAAATAGATGTTTGTGAGATAGGCTCATTGAGAAAATTACAAAAGCCTTATTTCTCACTGAATGAAAGGATGGCTCTTCCTTCAGTTATCATTATTGCAGTTTGGTGCTTCCATTTCAAAAGTAAATATAGCTGTCAGTAAATTGACCTGCCCTTTAACATAAGGGTCCTCCTTCGGGTCACATAAATGCAATAAACTGTGTAAGAGCATGTACCTGAGGGACAGGGAGGGTATACAGTACTTATTACATGTGGTCCTTAATTTGTACTCATACATTTGAAATAAATTTCTATAGAGGAAATGCTGTCTTAAAATCCATACTTTAGACATCAAGCACTCGCTAAATGATGCTTTTGTGTTACTTTATCAGTAGCCAAGGATAATACTTGATATGATCAAATGAAAGCTGCACTGACTGTACTTTCTCTCCTTTCTAATATGGTTGTGCAAAACACCTTTGATACAGAACACACTGATGAACTGTTAGAGAGGGCTTGGCACAGCTTGCACTAATTTAAGACAATATTTTAATAATTATTGGCTGCATCTGCAGAGCAAAAAAAGTGCCCTCTATAAAAATCAAAACAGATGATTTGGAGTCATGGGGAAGTAACTCTTAAAAATCTTCCAAGTGTCAGGAAACGTATCTGCTCCCTTTCCTGGCTCTGTCCTTGCCCCAGCCGGATGGCAGGCATCCCTCCGCAGAACTGCCAGGGCTGGGAATGCTCCTTCCCACCCAAGCCCAGGAAGTGGGGAAAGAAAGGCTCGGCAGACTGAAGGAGAGCACACTGAACAGGTGCTTTGGAGACCGCAGAACAGCTGCTCGTGCCCTTTACTACCCGTAAAGAAGCAACTACTGAAAACGCTGAGTGTAGTTAATAGTACACGGGAAAATCTTCAGTGGGATGTTGCAGGCAAGTGAGGCTTGTTTCTGACCATAATAGTCGCTGCCTCCGATCTTCACCCACACTGCATTCAGCAAGGGTGCGTGGGGAGCGGCGGGGTAGAAAAGGAAGAAAATGGTTATTTTGAAAACATTTCAAATATTTAATACCTGCATAATCATTTGATCATTCGGAGAAAACAATAAACCTTTTACTAGAACCGGAGTCCTGAAGCTAATCACAGAGAGTAAACAAAGGGGAGTGAGAAAGAGAGGGGGAGGAAAAAAAAAAAAAAAAAAGGCAAGTCTCTACCTGCTACTACCATCTAGTGGCAAAGAAAGAAATAAAGGACGTTCTTGCAGGAACACTGTGGGAGGGAGGATGCTGGTGAATGGAATTGACAAATCAGAGAGTTGTTATCTGTCAGCCACTTTCTCCCCCCAAAAGGAAACACACATAAACTGCTGCACCCACCCCTTGCTCCTGTCATGAAAAGTAAGCGCAGAGCCAGAGCCGTGAATAGAAAGGATCAGTCAGGGAAACACATTTACCTCGGCATCAGAATTCCCATCTTTGCTTGATATGTAGATATGATTTAAGGTCTTCCACCCACGGCCGTCTTTGCATTCATATATATGTGCAGCAGCTAGCAAAACAGATCAGTTAACTACGGGAAAATACAAGGCCATGTACATTAACTGAGAGTTGCTCCTCTCCCGGTGGCTGTGCAGGGTGGAGGCTGTGAGTTTACTGCGTTGCCCTCAGCTGTCCTCACCCTCCCTGCTGCCTGCCCATGGCATTCTCTCCCCTCCTGGCCTGATTGTCCTCTCACCTGGCACCTCAGGGGAGCAGACCTGGTGCTCTGCTGGTGCTCCTGGGTGGGGGCTAGGTGCTTCCTCATGGGAGACAACTGGGACTCCACCAGCACCTTACCTTCAGCAGCGCCTTTGAAGGATCTCCTTTGAAGCTGCCAGTCTACTGGGCAAACTTGTATCTCCCAGGAAAACGAGCTTACCGGTCTGATAATGCAGGGCTAAGAAGCCATGTACTCTATTTAGGACAAATACGGCCAGAGTATAGCAGAATAATAGCAGACTTTACAGCTGCATTGCACACCTTTTTGGCTTCGAGCTGTTCCCTTCAGCTCAAAAATGAGCTGTGTCTCAGGATGATGCACATCTCTTCACAAGCCAGTGGGAAGGTCTTTCAGTTCTTCCAAGCTCCTTCTGTCTCCATTACAGCCTGCTTTCTCTCTATCATTGATATCCCTAATGCATTTTAGCTGGTGTGAATCTCAACAGAAAATTCAGTAGTAGGCTTTTGTGTCTACACATGTATAATGCAAGGGATTTTAGAAGTAAGGTATACAAAACAAGAACATTATAGCTATTCATTTTTAAGACAATAATTGGTGGGCAAGATTAATTATTTTTTCTACACTGGAAGACAGAAAATACTGTCATTGTAACCCAATGACTTGGGCTGAAGTCTGCTGCTGCTCTCCTGTATTTCAATAGGGTTCCTGATGCATATGTATGAATCTTGGCAGCTTCCTGCAACCTTCAGTAGTTATTCCATCAAGGCATCAGCTTCAGTGTCAGGTGTAATTGGAATTATGCCTACCATACCTGCAGCCGCTGGCATGTTGTGTGTCCTCACATCACCTCTTCCCTCTGCCTGGACCAGGACAGCTTCCACACTATCGATGTAGATGCAATAAATGCATCTACAAACTGTGCCTTTTGCTTCTGGGCATCTCTGAGTGCAATCAAAAGTTTATGTACCTCAGTTCAGAGCACATTGGTACTGTTTGGGCAAAACTGACTTCAACTTTAAATTCGGTACCTAAAAATCGAGTAATTAAGAGCTGTAAGAACAATCTGTACCCCCTCCAATGGGAAAAAAACCCCACACAGAAACAACCGACAAGAATCAGTCCTGAGAGATATATTTATTTTGAACTTATTTTTTCAAATTTAAAGTTGATACCTAAAATAAGTCAAGGAACCACTAAAGTGGTTCTCTCCACTGAATGTAGCAGAAAGTGAGAGTGAACAATTGGAGTGCAAGATATAAAACTAAAGCTGCTGAAGTTCAACATTAAGTGGATGGGGGTTTTCACTCCTGTTGCGACACTGAAAACCAGGGAGAACTGGACAGGGAAAAAGTTCCCTATTGTTCCATTGTGAAGTTCCCTTGTGAAGAAAGCAGCAGTTACCCAAAAACTGGTTATAGGAGAAGAACTTAAGTTATGAAATTCTGCTCTGAAAACAACACCATAGGCAGGTTGGATGTCCTTTCACACTCAGACAGGAGATCACTGGAAGGCTTGTCAACAGTTTATCACTGAGATGGGTCCTGGTCCTTCTACCAGTAGCATCAAATTCCACCAAGTTAGGAGGACAAATGTCCCGTGTCCCAGGTGGAACTCGAGCATTATTTTTTTACAAACAAGCTCTAGCCCTGAAAATAATAAAAAATCCATGATCTGTCTCCTTTACATCTCTCTGGCTGCATATCCTACAGTCATTTATTAGAATGATGCTGTCTCACATTTATTCAAGTATCTATTGCTGAAGGATCTGATAAAATAGGAAAATAATTATTCTTCATCAGGATGCAGTTGCATTTATAGAAATATTTGTTATATTTATAGAAGTGTTATCTACCTAAACACTTACTCATGTAAGTGTGTATGCTAAGAGATTCTATGATATTTATAGTTAAAGGAAATAAGGAACTTGAAATAAAAATGTCATGCATGTTTTTCTGATAATCATTTAGTTCTGATAGAATTTGCTTTTACCATTGTATTTATTTATTTAATCCATTTATACATTTATTAATTTCAAGCCTTCTTTCACTTTCTAGATGGGTACATTTTTTTGTACATCATCCTCTGTACTGGTAATTGTATATTGTTCTTCTCATAAAACACCTGGAAGTGTGTTCCTCCTTCATGAGGCAGCCACAAAGACCTTCTTTCTGACCAAAATGTGTAGATTTGATTTTTAACCTCCAATAGAGAATTAAAACAAAAATAATGAATCCTACTGAGATCCCCTAATTATTCTGGTTAGACAGGTGACATCCTGATGACTCAGTTAAAAGCGACTTTTATACTTTATTTGCAAGAATATTAAGTCTGCATGTTGGCATTTAGTCCTATGATGATGGCACGTTTCTTCTTCTCTGTTTTCCCCTGATGAATACATTACATGTTTTGTTTTATTTTTTGGCCTGGTTTCATGAGAAATAAAGTGAGTAAGATTGTGTTATCTCAACACAACCTCCTCCTCCTCTTCTCCCTCTTTGTCCATTTTTAATCAATTTAGGCAGAGGCCTCAAAGACTATGAAGTCTTAAAAATTTTGTAACAATCAGGGCCTGATTAGAGAACACTGACTTAATTGTTCTGCTTCTGAGTGAAACAAACAGAGGATTTGGTCATGCCCCAGCTCTGGTCATCAGCATCCCCCCAGTGGGCCAGCAGGGGCAGTGGGTGTGACTGTGGCCCTCTCTCTTGCTTGTGCAGTCTCTTGCCCAGGCAGTGAGCCCTGAGAGGTGGGGGAGGGATGTATGGGCAGGTGGAGGTGCTGTCCTGTGGGAGCATGGGGAGCAAACCAGTCCTGGGAGCACTGTGGGGCAGCCATGGGACACTGGAGAGACTTGTGTGATATGGTGGGAGTAGTGTGTGGAGAAGCTCTTGTTCTTGAGGTGAGCAGGTGTGAGGTGCTGCTTGGCCACTTGGAAGACAAATCCATGTGAAGTAAGATTTCCTTAGCTCCCCTGCTTATGTATCAACTTTGTTTTTTTTTTTACACTCAACTCTTGCTGTTATTTTTTCCACTCTGTTATTTTATTCTTGCTCTGGCATAGGTCACAGAGACCTAACTACCTACCCAGCCTATACTATTTTCTGCAAAGGATGTGCTTTTGTCCATATATCCTAGGTTATCATTATAATTTTTTTTATGATAATCATTTTCTCATGTGAAAATCTATTGAAAGTAAATGTATGCTGCAGCTTTGTTATTATATTCCATTTACCAAGAGTATTTTTGCTTGCATGTAAATGCTTTGTGTCACCTTTAGTTTTCTTCGTGCTTATTTTAACTCCCCGTTTCTTGTTTGCTGCATAAAAATAATTTATTACCCTCTTCTCTTTAGTTTCTAGATACTGAAGAAGTGCAATGTCATGTGCAAACTGCATAGGTACTTCTTATTTATTCTCTGTAATCTTACTGGAGTACAGCTTTCTGAAAACTTCCACCAGGCATGTAGAGAAAAAAGGGGTGGATAGAATTGCACTAGAAAATTTCCTTCTCTTCTTTCTCTTGCTCTTAAAAAGTAGTTACCTCATGCTCTATGATAATTGTTACTATGAGGAGATAAGTGCTACTTTAGCCCCAAATGATGAGCTTCCTGTGCCAATTACCTGGTGGAATTTCATTGCCTATGGTATGCAGGTCAGATTAGATGATTCTTCTGGCATTAAAATTTATGAACCTATAAATTTCTGTTTCTCACTTGTTCTCGTAATGCTTCCTAACGTTTCCAATGAGTAACAACTCTCTCATCTGTCAAATACTCAAAGCTTAGGTAAATTATCCTGCATGACCTTCAATGCTTTTCTGTCATTTTAAGTCTGGTCTTCCAGATGTTGTGCCCCTAAAGCTCTAAGTAGGTTAGGAGTTATGAGTGCCTAGGGATGCTGGATGAGGGTTTGATATACTGCTTTAGCGTAAAAAATCAGGTGGTTTGTCCTGGCCATCCGTTGCTTGACTTGTAAAATCCTTTTTAACTAGCTAGCTTACAGGAATAAGATATTTATAACTCAGAGGGAACTTTTTTTTGCTGTATATGTGTGTGTGTGTGTATATATACATTGTGGTGGTAGGAACTTATATTGATGTGTTTAGGAATCTATTAATGGTTGTTTATAACCAACCCCCTCTCTGTGGACCCAGTTGTAAGCTCTCTCCTGACACCCAGGGTCTCTCTGATCATGTGTTTGGACCCAAGACTCAGTTCTGATGCAGCACAGCTGTATAACCTCTGCACAGACAAGTCTGAAAGAGTTGTGAGAAAGTCTGTGTGGAGATAAGAACGACAAAATTAGTGGCAGAAGTGGGATTGTTGAGATAAGATCAGAAGTAGCTGGTGTATTAGAGAGGAACGTGTATCAGGATGGAAAGGTAAGAAAAAGTAACAGAAAAAGTTTAGGACACTGATTGTGGTGGCTGGGGCTGCTGGCTGTGAATGATCAGCTCACTGGGTAAAAACGGTCAGTGCCATCAGGAGCACATGGATAACCCTGGGACAAGGAAGACCTGCTCTGTGGAGAGGCAGAGGCCAGCCCTACCCCTCCCTGCTTGTGCCTGCTGGGCCAGCCAAAGCACTCAGGGTATTTTGTTAGAGGTGGGGAGCACATCTGTGCTCAGCCTTATAGCTGGTTAAATATTGCCTACCTGCTTCTCTCTGTTTACCATTGAATAATTGCTCTATGCTTTAAAGTTGTTTTTTTCATCTTGTTGCATAATCCCTTGTGCCATGGTATCAGACTGCTGAACAAATGAACCCAGGAGAGGATTAGTAATAAACACTAAGTTCAAAACCCCCAAGTATTTTTTCAGAATTTACATTCCTTTTAAAGTTAGTTAGCGTTTTAAAAGTCTTCATTCTAATTTTCCCTTTTGTCATGATCTTAATAGTGTTCCTGTCCTTGCTTTCTGCTCCTTCTATTGTGTGTGTTATATCACTAATTTATTTGAAACTGTTTGTAATGATTCATCTTTTCCTTCAGGAAGAAGACTTCTCCCATAGTGTAAGCTTTAAGTTAGAAACAGGTTTAACATACAGATTTGCGACATCCTGATGCAGCATGAGCTGAAGTCTTCAGAAAAACCTTTTCACGGTCACTGGAAAAGGTGTCTGGACTACTATCTAAAGGCTAGATGCTGGCAGATGACAGACACGTTTCTAAGTGGCAAGCGTAAGTTCAAGTTGCCCTGATTAGGCAGCTGAAGATTACTCAGAAGGGAAGAAGGAGAGTATCTGCCAGTGAAAGAAAACTCAGAAATCAGCCTTTGCAGCCTGCCCAACAATTGAAAGTGCTCCTAAAGACCCCTTCATTGTGGGTTGGAGGAAATTAAAGCTCCAAAATCACTGTGAAAGCCTGTGTGAGAGGTTAAAAGAGGGAGTTTTGGCTTCATTCTGAGTGGCACTTGGTCACATAAGGCTCGGAGAGACCGAGCTACAGCTGCCATTAGGTGTAGCAGTGTGTAACTGGTCACTTGGCAGGGCAGGCCACCTCAGCATCAGACCTAAATATATAAAGGAATTTTCTAATCAGTGATCTGTATAGAAATTTTGTAAAATGGAAACACACCAAAGGAAACAAAGAAGCATAAGAGGCTGATCCTGAAATAGGCTTGTAAGTCAGAAAACACTTTCCTTCCAAATTTGTGTGAGAGGAGATTGGAAAACATCTTTAGAGTATATTTAGGATAAATCAGTTTTGTTAGATGAAAATCGTGTAGTGACTGATGGATGAGGGCTGTTATAATCCTTTACAAAGGCAGACCTACACAACTGTCAGCATAAAGATGTGGAAGGCAACGAGAGCCAAGATTTTCTCATGAGAGGTAAATTGAAGCCAGAGAAATAAGACATTTATGTGGGCACATGGGTTATTAGTTTTTGATTAAGTTTCATTGTTAAATCAGTAGCTCTATTGTTTACTAATGAAGGATCATTTTTAGAAACATTTTTATTATCGTTTATGTTTAGTGTTGCAGCCTTTTTGATAATAGTGAGTACTAAGAAGTTGTGAAAGGATTCAAAATCTTACTATTTTAGAAGTATTGGGTCCTCTGTGTTCGTTTTAATGTTCAAGTTTTTAAAAATTTCTTCCTCTAAGCATAAGAGCTAAGAACTTGCCTCCCTCAAACGCTTATTTAATTGCTTCAGCCAAAGAGTTTAGGAACTTCAGGAAAAACACAAACTATCTGTGAGCCAAATAAAAATGGCACAGCTGACAACAGTGATTATCTCCTGAAACCATGTACAAGGGAAGATCTCCCTGTATGTTTGAAGAGTAAAATACCCAGAAGGAGTTAGGCTTTAAATAAGTGAAACAACCAAATGGTTGAAAAAAGGAAGATTTTTTCAGTGTCTCAGCTGTAGATTCCTGACAGACTCCTCTAGGGAGACTTTATCAAATAAAACGCAGATATCAGTTTTTTTGTGGTTCGGAGGAAGAGAGTTTTCACCACATATCAGTTGAGACATAAACCAAATATCTCTCTGATACAGTTTGCTTTCCGGGCAAAACTAAATCTGTTTCTGAGTATAGTAAGCAGGAAAACATTCGGCATCTCCTCCGTAGTAAGAATGGGATTTTTAGGTTATTGAAGCTAAGAGAAATATGCTCACAAGATATTTTTAAAATCAACTAATTTCTGTGGGTATTCTAAATGAGATTGTGTCTTTCATTAGCCACAACTTTTATCAGGTTATCCACTTATTCTTCTGAAGTCTTAAACAAGGCAATAAGGCCTGTGTAAGGATCTAGTGGTCCAGATCATTAACCAAACAGAAAGTGAGATGAAAAAACAAGAGAAACCATTTCTGGTTTGCTTTTTTTTTAAGCAGACAAAATGAATAAAAGGTTTTCTACCTTAATAGTTAAATCTGTACTTCAACTATGGCGTTCTTTTACTTGGAAAGAAAAAGGACCATTAACAGATTTTGAGGACTGCTTTCTTTGAATCAGTCAAATGTAAGACTGTCCCTTATGTGAGGCTGACAGGGTATTTACCTGATGAGCTAAAATGTTTGATTTTATTTTGTTCCTCAGGGAACTTCTGTCCCAACAGGTTCCCTTTAAATTTTTTTTTTACTTTAATTTTTTTCTTTTTGACTTGGTATCTATTCTTTAACCAGTTGGTAAAAAAAGAACAGATAAATCAGTGTTGCTGGAAAATAAAAAGAAAAAGAAAGATATATGTAATTAGATTTGTATACATATAGAAAATAATTTGCAGAAGAAATAAAACTCTGTTGCCTTGGAACCTGATCATTTACCATATTTTTCATCTACTTACTACAGAATTACTGGTTTTTTCAACAAAGAAAAGCCTTTAGGAAAATTTTCTAAATGTATTTTCAGAATTTTTTTCTTGGAATGCAATCTTGCTGCTTATTCTTTATGAATCTGGCTTCACCATTATCTCTCGAACACGTGACAATGAATCCCTGCTTACTTCCCACACTGTGAAGGTGGGACCTTTTCCGTGCTATACCAACTCAGCAAGGGACATTGCATAACATTCTTATTCATTGCCTTTTTCTATATGTGCTTTAAAGGAGGATAAAAAAATAGCAATAACAGAATTACTACTTGTCACAAAGATAATATGTGGAAATTTTCTTTGTGACTTTGTGATCTGGTAACTTTTAGTTACTCCTGACTCTATAATAATTTCTATTACTATCTCTCCTAAGTTCTTTTGTTTGTTTGATTTGGATTTCACTTTTCCTTTAACACTATCCTTATGGCAGAGAACCCCTCATGGGTCAAATTCCTTTTTCAGAGGTAAATGGTGGGATATTCAACTGACTAAAAGAAGTGTAATTTGAAAGCACTGTTCATTGGTCTTTACCAGAGCTTGATTTTATGTTTTACTTGTTGACCACATTGTTGCTTTGGAGACTCAAAACAATCTGTGCCAAGAGTTAAAACTATATTTTCCCATCTATTCTTCATTCTGCTAAAAATTACTGGTCTTTTAGTTGTAAACAAAGGGTGATTTATCCTCGTGGCTAGAAGGAATGGAATTAGCCCATCGTAAATTCAAGGTAATCTGTTTTTCCATTACTAGCTTTGGTTCAACAGCTAATGAAGGCAGAAGCCAGTACATTAGAGAATTATTGTAAGGTGACATTTTAATGAGAACATAACTTTTGGGGAACTGAAAAAGGATATACAGCCACAACCCCACTAAGACATTGGCCTGACTTTCTTTCATCTGAGGCAAATAAGTGCTGGAATGGTTTTACTTAAATGTGCCTCAGACTGGCTGTACTTGCTCTGCATAAAGAGCAGGGCAGCCCAATTCATTAAACAGAAAGAAAAGGTTGCCTCCGTTCAGGCCAGGCATGGCTGCCACACAGCATTTCTTCTTGAGAAAAACACTCTTTACTTCAGGCTGGACCTCAAGTGTGATGGTTCTTATGACCAATTTGCTATAAATGATTAGTTAAGAGCATTTCAGAATTATACCCTTGGCTGAAAAAAAAAATAAACGAAGTTTTTACACATGCATCCAGATTCAAATGGACATAGATACATCTTTCCTGCTTAGAAGTGTTTTAAGTGCATAAACATATGTCCTTAATCCACTTGCTATATCTTATTTATTCTACAGTTGGATTTCCCTTCAGTTTGTGCCATTAAATACCACACTGCTTGAATAAAATGACTGAATTTCTTTATTTCCAGCCATTGATTCGGCAACGTCCTTCCTCATATTTTGTACTTTTGAAAGTCTTCTATAATTTTTACTTTTTACAGTTACCTTTTACTGTCAAATATTGCCATGTTTCTGTAATAAATCTCTATTATAAAAGCACACTCGCATGTTGGTGTGCATAGAAAACAGGGTTCAGAGAGAGGAACTTTTGCTCTTCCAGAGCAGTGTAAAACAGATTGTGGGGCAGTACCCATGGAGAAGGTGTGCCTGTGTCCCTTGGGTGCCAGGGGGATATCACTGTGAGCCTGGGGGGACAGTCTGCTCTCCTGTTTCTCCAGCCAGCAGTGGCCTCGGTCAGCAATGCCCTGCTAGAGCTGGAAAGCATCACCATGTCCATTCTAAACCAAGGGCAGAAATACCCAAACTCAAGGAATAAAAATTAAGTTCCAAATATTGGTCAAAATCCTTACCTTGCTATATTTATAGTTTTATAAGTGTGAAGCTTCCTGGCTGGTGAAATCTGGAAATCCAGCCAGGCTGGCACTGGAACCCTGTCAGGTCCTTCCTCATGGCCAGCTCTGGCACAGCCAGCCTTGGTGAAGATGTGAGGGTGGAGCTGCAAGCAGAAGCCTCAAAGGGAATAGTTATGCTTGAGTGGTGGTGGGCTTGAGACCCAGCTCAGTGACCCTGCACGTAATGGGGAGATTTCTGCTAAGTGTAGTGAAAAACATGTCCTTTTGAAGAATGTTTTCAATAGTTGGAGCGTTCCAACAGCCATAATTAGGCCAGGACCTCTGTGACAAATTGGACCTAAATCTGCAGGAACATTTTCAAATGTCTGAATGAAAGCTAGAACAAACAAAAAAGAGTAACCTTCAGTGATGAAAATTAAGTTTAGACAGACTTGTTGACCCAAATGTATCTTATTTTAACAGCAGTACTAATCTTAAGGTTTACAATTATAAGAAAGAAGAACAAGTGCAAATGTCTTTGTGAACATTATATTCAAATGTGAGTAATTGAAGAAACGAGAACATTCTGTTCCTCAGAGGAACTGCATGAGCTCTATAATATTTGCTCAGATTTAGATAATATAGCAAACTGAATGCAGCTCACATTGCAGTCAGTGAGAAGCATTATTTTCAAAATAAAAAAGGCAATTATGAATGAAGAGAAGAGTAAAATTACACAGTGCCATTTTATTGTACTAGCAAAACAGAATCAATGAACCAAAGTCAGAATTTAAGATATCTGGATGGCTGTTATTTAGGTTTACTGGTTATTTCCAAGGGTGGCTGACAGACACAGAATTCCTTAAATGCTCTTGAAATGCTGAGGATGAGAAAGCTTGTGCTGTTCTACAGCTGTTGGGGCAAGAGAGAAAATTTCCATTTGAATTTTAATTAATAATGTGCTAATACAACTGGAAAAATCCATGTGTAGTTTTGAAATTCCTGTTACTTTCCGGAGAGTGTTGGGACTCAGCCATGAGATCCTTTAGGTGAAATTTCACACTCTGTAAGAAGCCACAGAACAAAATAAGTTGTGACTGTGAAAGCTGGTCTTGGACACAGATGAATGAAGGAAAATCAAATCAGGAAACCCAAAGTGACAGTGCTGACCTTGTGGGACTCCCCCACAAGAAGCTTTATCAAGGAGGCTACTGTCACTGTAATGAAAGGGTTTAAAAATGCAACTAATATTTGGAAAAAAGGAAAAGAATGAATGTAGTTTTTTTAGATACTGGAGATTTCCCTTCTCAGCTAAGGTAAAAAAAAAACTGGTTGTGGGCATAAAAACCTACAGCAGCCTGACTGTTTATAGTCTCTGAGGAGAATAAAGATCAGTCTCCAAAAGAATATTGTAGCTGCACTAAGAAGAGTTTAACAACTGGCTGCTCCCAGGTTGTGAGAGGTCCGGGAGACAGCAAAACTTGGTCCAAGGATCAAATCCATTAGAAAACTTTCTCAAAATGCACACATTTCTACATATGCAAATAAGTGAAAATGTGGGAAAATTGGAATCAGTATGGATGAGGAAAAATAGAATTAACAAATGGCTATTCAAAGCTTAGGTTAAATTCTATTAGGCTGTTAATGAAAAGGAGTGATGTTTTGCAAAGATGTGTGATTTTCAGCTTAAAAAAGTCGAGAAATATTATCTGAAGCAGCACTTCTTCTTGGTATCTCTCATCATTCAGTTTTCAGAAAAATTTATGAAGCTTGAAGTGCCTTTTGACTTTCCTCTTTCCTGAACAACATAACTCATCCGCTACGTACTACAAGGAATCATGAGAAAAGTTCTTCATGGATTGCAGTGGAGCACTGGCTATAATAAAACTGAGGAACTTCTTGACCAAGGAGCATTCAAGAATGACCAGAAAAATGAGGCAAGGAACAGCAACCAGATCCTTTACTCTTTTCACTTCCGTCTGCATGGCTCTGACACTAACACGGCTAGTGATAGTCTTGAGTACTTCATAGAGCAGCTGTGCTGGGATACTCATGCAGATTAGATGTTGCTCTGAGGTGAGGGAAAGATGTAGCTTTGCACTGCTGCTGTTCTGCCCATGGGAGATACAGGAAGTCGGGGCCCAAGGGATGACTGTCCTGGACAGAGGTGATGCTTTGTGACTGTGTGACAGTCATTTCAACAAAGGTCACGTATTTCAAAGTTGAAAGTTCAAAGCTAAAAAGAAATGCTGCAAGGAAGGATTCTTTACCTTCAGCTTTGTCACATTTCCAGTTGCTAGTAATGTATTTTTACTCCATCTCTGCATGCTTCAGGCATCTCTCTGATGTTGGAAGGGGCTGTTTTAAGACAAGCCCCTATATCTTTTTCTCAGGAAGTTTCATGTGCCGATTTAAGCATTTTGCTCAGTTTTTATTATCTAAAAGGAGAGCTAACTGAGGTCAAAGTACACTTGTTCCTCATGAAAAAGGAGAAAATGAAGACTTTACAAGAGAACATGTTGTTGCTACTTACGTAATAGCTGCCATCTTGGGCTAAAGCCACTCTGCAAAATTTTCCCAAACAAAATGCAGTGTCATTTCATATCAATATTTACATCTGCTTGTGGCTTTAGGGGAGATATAAAAAACCTTGGACTATTTACTTCATTCTCAGCCTTTCAGCTGATGCATAGCACTGTAAAACTATCTGACAAGACAAGTTATCGTGTCACTCAGTTTATGGCGACGATATGATAACTTTATACCGGTGCAGAATTACATTTCTTACCTGAATAAAAAGATGAAAAGGTAGGTAATGAAACCAAAGGTATCAGTAAAATCCAACTGACATAATCACTCCATGCAAGAAAGTCTTTTGAAGCAAAGCTCTGTGGCAGAACTTGTATCTATACAAGTAGTGCAACCCAAGAGGAATGGATCTGAGAAGACGAAGAGCTGAGGCTGTGGACTGTGTGTTTATCTGCATTTCAAGAGGCCTTCCCTGGCCTAGCTCTAACCTTCCTTCTTGGCCTGAGCACTCAAGAGTGGCTGGTGTGCTCTGGGTGCATCCCTGAAAGGCATCTGACAGATTAGATCCACTGGGAGGGGCACAGCTTACATGGAACTGCACTCATCTCCATGGTGTCACCCACGGTACTGCAGGTGGGGACAACTGGGAGACTTTCAAAACTGCACACCCTCCACAGACTGAAATTCTGCTATAGATGCAGCCCACTCAGAGTAATCTGAAAAAGGTTTTGCAGATCTATTATTTTGACTCACTGGACACAGGTGGACTTTTAATTGTGTTTATGCTGTTGATGAGTGGCTTGCTGTTGTTTGTTCCCTCCTTCTACCCCGTGTCTCCCCCCTTCTTTTTTTACCTCCTTTAAAATCTTCTAGAATGAATAAGTAAAGCAAGATAATTCTGTGAGACGAATTACCATGCTATGAACAGGGAATTATTCTTCAGGCAAGAGATGTATTACTGTTTGCATATTTCCAATGGAACGAGAAGAGATTTGTTTCACTGCATTTATTGATGATTGAGTGGTTTGGTTCAGAGAATCTCTTCATGCAAAAATGATTTCCAATGAACTATGAGATGAGACTGGCTAAGGAATTAGTGCCTATATTTTCTACTTCATCTTCTTCCTTTATTGTTTAGAAAAAAGAGGATGGGGTACCAGAGCTTACAATTGCATACATGCCTTATCTTTATTGGGCCAACCTTCTGGCATATTTTTACAAAATTAGAAATGAAGTTAAGATACTTTTAAAATTGAAAATGTCAGTGTTTGTTATGCTGCTGCCCGTTCTGATATTTTTGGCCATCTGAATCACGTAAACATGGATAGGATAGAAGGATCCAAACTGAAATTGCCATCATAGATGCAACAGATGGCTATGGGAACATTGAATAAACTCTGATTTGTTGCTGATTGCAAAATGGAAACCTGTCAACAACAGCAGATTCTAATCATCTCTCCAAGTCTGAAGACCAGTTGGAGACTACTTTCAGCCTGGACAGATTAATTAGAACAGGTGAGACGCCCCTCAGCACAAGTCTGCACAAAACCAGTAACTCTTCAGGGTGCAAGATCCAAATCATCCGTATTTCAAAGATTCAGGTGTTAAAATGGTGTTACATAATTGGGGCTGCATAACACTTATGTACATGTTTGCAAGTCCAGCTCTGGAGGCACTGACACTGGCTGCCTTTTAAAGACAGACTAATCACAAATCATGTGACTTTTGCATGCTGCAGATGGAATGTTCCTGATGAATGTTTCTGCTGCAAAGTCCGGACCAGGATTTGGAGGTGAGTGGATGTTGCTGCGCTACAAAGCCTGGGGAACAGTGGGATTTGGGACTCCTCCCGCTCCATCTGGGCTGTGTAGGTCTACACAAAGGTTGGTATTCTGTATGGACACTCAGTTAAATTAATTGAAAACCTGCCTCCTTCTTTAAAATCAAAATACTTACAAATTTCTAACCACCACCACCACATAGATATACAATTATAAATTCACACTTGCATACAAGAATATGCCTCAGGTCATTTGTAATTGCTGGAAAAACCCATCTGATTTTAAAAAAATAATTTGTAATCCTCCCCTAAAATGACAGCTATTTACTCTCCCTATCATGAAAGCTATTGGCTGAATTGGCTCAATGTAATGGTCTCAACAAAGAGGCAGAATATATTTTAAGCATGGAATGAGCAACACAGTACCTTTAGGTGATCTTTGCAGGTCATGGATGAGGCAGTCTATGTAAATAAGGAGCTGAAAATTCATAGAATTTGGATCTTAAAGTTAGGAAAGAAGTCATGATGTGGTAGTAAAATGCAGCTTTTGACTAAAGCTTTTCTGTAGCAAAATACATGCATATGTTGTTTGAAAATGGAGTTACTATGGTAATTTGTTATTTACCAGAGAGGAGTAATTGAACAACTTTTTTTTCCTAACTGGTTTATGAACAAGTCACACCTGTTCTTGAGTGGGTTTAAATTATTCACCCTTCTTTTCTATGCCAAACTTTTCATGTTCAATTGCTTTGCTGTTTCAGATCCTATACACTCCTTCCACTGATGACTGATGCCACTTCTCATTTGCAGAAGTAATTTTTTTTCTAACTGACATCTCAACAGATAAAAAAAATATTATTTATAACCTCTGTCTATAAATTAACAAAAAATTCTATACATTGATCATGTCTTCATATGTATATAAAATGTATGTATCTAGGTAGATATACACACACATCTGTATTTCACTGAAACTTGGGTAAGCACTGCTCTCTTTAAGATTGCAGAGATTTAATATTCATCAGTTTTACCTCTGCTCTTGCCAAAAGAATTCCCTGAAGAGATGAGAAATTGAATCCGCAGAAGAGAGTGTATAAAAAGAAATTTTTTCCAAAATTAATTGATTTTCAACTTTGCACAGTGTGATGTGCACTAAGCCAGCTGCAGAAAAACACAGAGAGGTAAATGTCATACCTATTGAATTATAACAGCTAGAAATCTTACTCCGCCCTTTATTTCATATGGAAATTTCAGGTGGGGTGTTGGTTTTTTTTGTGGGGAGGGTTGTTAAGCTCACCCACAAAAATAAGTCACAAAAATCAGCTTGCTTTTTAAAACATCAGTAGGTTGTAAGAGTCCATTAGTATCCCTTGACAAACCCTTGCCAGAAAGGAGGAATGAGATCAGCAAATCATGGGCATATTATGATTTGATCCTACCACATACTCAATTAGATCAAAGCTTACCAGCTCCAAGTGCCCATTTTTAATTTTATAGTAATGCCTCGGGCCAAAGAAATGGGTGCCATGGCAGACGTGTTCTGTGATGATAACTGAGACATTTAAGACTCAAAATATTCATGATTTTTAGGGCTATAATGTCAGCCTTAAGGATTTTTAATTAACACCTTCTACATGCATTAAATACGCTCCTTTCACCAACAAAGATTTTTTTCCTCTTGAACTCTCTGAAAAGAATTTTGCTTCAGGTCTTTTATCACTATCAAGAAATAATAGCAACCACCACATTAAAAAGAAATTACCCGACAAAATGAAATATTTGCTTGGCTGAGAACATGAGAGAATGTGTACAGTTGTGGGGTAGCTCTTACTATTAATTATATTGCTGCATTCTTTCAGCAGAGGAAACAAGATATTTTTTGTCAAGATGCTGGAGAATTGTAAGGGCTGCAGTGAGGTTGTGGTAAAGGGCTGGACAAATGCAGAACTGTCTCCAGAGAGACTACAAGCAACTTCAGTCCTATGCATTCAAATGCCAGGTGCATTCAAGGCAGATGCTGTACCTGCATGCACAGAAATCGACGCTGCTGAGTGGTGCTGTCCTGGATCTCTCATGAGTCCGTGGGCAGCAGAGGTGTGGTTCCCCTCCCAGCCTGCTGGTCTGTGCCACAGAGCACCCCACAGATCACTGGTGTGTGACTGTCAGGCTCCTCTTCCAGGCAAGCTATGTGTCAGAGACTCATGGCTTATGACTTAAACATTTTCATGAAGGACTTTTAAAACTGTATTACAAAAGCTGCAGAGAAGACTACCCCACCCTGAATGGAGCTCGCTGATGAAGATAAGATAAAATAAAGACTCAGGGCTGGGGACATTTATAAACCATAGGCTTAACACCTCCAAGGTGGAGGCCACTGCCCCAGAGCTATCAGCTGCCAGGCTGGCACAGACCCTGGCACCAAAGGGTGGGGGAGAGAGGCTTTGGGTGTGTGGTCAGAGGCGCAGTGACTGCTCACCCTCCCCTGTGCAGAGGAGCTAGGCTGAGGGGCCTTCACCTGGGGTAAAAAGCTGATCTACAGCAGAAGAGGATGACATGGCCCATCGAAGGGCCCCCCTCAAAGGGGTCCCCAGGCCCTGCACCAGAGAGGATGCCACAGACCCTCAGTGTTTCGAGGGACAGGGTGTTATAAATATATATTATAATATAGGCTTTTCGCAAATATTAAAATGGATGCTATATGTATAATGTTAAAGTAGCTTGGCTACAAAGATATACTTTTATTTCTGTTATTAACTGAACTTAGACATAGCAGTGAAATAGCTGATATAGTTATGCTTGTCGTAAAATCGTACTGTCTACTTGGTTAGATAACATCCAATGGACGTATGATGGAGACCCCTGCTACTGACATGCCAACTATCAGCAGCTACCGTGGACCCAAGCTCCAGCTGGAAGTGATAATAAA
>VZRF01013164.1:1233089-1341708 GCA_013396875.1 Vireo altiloquus | reverse complement strand
GTGGACCCAAGCTCCAGCTGGAAGTGATAATAAATACTAACTAAAACCACAGCCAAGGAATACACATGCTCTAAAAAGGTGGACCTGAGGAGGAGCCACACTAAACAGTTCCTGGAACATGTAAACTAGTTTGGGGAAAAGTTTGAAAATGCATAATTGTTTATGAATATGCAATAGGCTGATGCAATGGAAAAGGCACGTAAAGGGTGTCCCTGCAATAGCAGCTGTGCTTTTGGCTGAATGCCAAGCACCCGCCACCAGCGTCATTAAATTTTGCTTTATTGTCTTTGTCCCCTTATTGTCCTTTATTAAACTTTAAAATTTTACCAGGAGAGTGAACCTCAATTTTCACAAGGGTCAAACTGGCTCCCTGCAAGGGAGACACGTGGGCGTTCCCACCTGCCCAAAGCATGTACTAATCCACAGCATTCTGTGCTCTGAGGGACGTGGCGGCGTGTGGCAGTGTGTCAGGCATGTGGCAGTATGTGGCTGTGGCAACAGAGAGCCCTCACCACCAGCAGAGCAGGTGGAGGGGAGCAACAAGATGTCCCTGGGACCCCTGGATGGGTGATGTGCTCCCACCTAACCCCAGTCACCTCTCCCTGTTCCCCACTCCCCACACACACTTCTTTCTCTATTTCTGTCTTTCTTTTCTCTTTCCTTCTCTCTGCCTCTTTTACTATTAAATAAAATACATCAATTTTTTGGCATCACCATTTAATCTCGTTTGGTTTCAATCTCTTTTTTGGGAATATTTTGAACCTTCTAAGTTCTTTCTGGTTTATGCACAGAGACTTAGTTTTCTTTACTCTTTTGGGTTTAAACCATATCGCAACAGTGTGTCAGGGAGCAGTTTTGCTGCAACCATCCTGGTTTATGACAGTGGATTAGAGAAATGTGTAAACAAATCTATTGCTTGTTTGTGCACCAAACTGCTGTGGTACACAGGGCACCTCACTGCTGAAAAGCTCCCAGCCTCCAGAGGATGCACCAGCTTTTCCAAGGAAAGGCAATTTTCTCTGTAAACCGTAAGGTTTCACTGATTGCCAAGAAAAAGAAATATCATTTCCTTCTTGTTTGTCCCCAGCTCCACTTCCCCAGCTTCCCCTACTCTTTCTTTCACAGATGTTACTTTCCTCTTTGGTCCAAATCTTCTTCTTACCTGCTTCTTTGTTTCTTGACTCCTAAACATAGGACAGCCCATGATATTTGAACCCCTTTTTCTCTAACTCCTTTGGAATACAACCCTTCTCTTCCTGCTCTTCTTGATCACATAACCACAGAAAATGGCTTTCTCAGCCCCTCCTTTCTTCTCTCCTCACTCCTGCTCTCCCTTCTCCCTCTAAATCATCCCAGAAATGTCAGGTTTTATGTGTTCTTTATGGGACTCCAAAGGGGTCTGACATGAGAAATCAAGTCCAAAATTTCAGGCTGCTCTTTGTACCTGCCACACTCTTCAGTTATGACCTTCCCAAACTCCTCCTCCCTATCCACAGCCAGGGAAGCTCCAGTATTTTGCCGATGTGGCCTAGGGATGATCTGAGAGACCAACTGTTCATTAGCATGTTGGTAGAATCAAAAAATCTGACAAAAACCTTAACATTTCGGGACAAAATACTATTGATTAATCATGTAGGTTACCTCATATTACTTTGTGTGTGCTACTGAATTCTGCTGTAGCAGTGCCTCTGCAAGTGTCTGAGGAGCATTATTGTGCTTGGTACTAAAGGAAAGACCCTGTTTGGGAGTCGTGTTACAGTTTTGCAGGATTCATACGGATTCAGTGTGAATCCCTCGCACACTTCATTGCAAGATTGAGATTCTGCAGGCCTATCATCCTATTCCTGCATGTTGTGCCAGCAGAGAGACCTGTGATATCTACCTCTATGCAGGATCAGCTGGTGTTAAGGCAGACTGTTTATTTGTAACTCTGGAGAATCTCTCCCTGTTTACAGCTATGATCTTGGTGACCAGATAGAAATAAATTAAAAAAAAAAATTTAAAACAAAAAAATCTTTGCATCCAGCTGGAATTTGCAATTTGAGATAGGTAAATTGGCATGGCTCCTCCTCCTGGGCACAGGGAGTGCTCAGCAGCAAGAGGACAGTGGAGCAATGTTGAAAGTTTGTTGTTTCCTGCAATGCTGGGTGCTCCACTTAGGGCTGCAGAAGCACTTTCTTCATCAATATCAGCTCTCTACAAGCTTTGAAAGAAACAGTCTTCGGTCTTCCTGCCTTTATTCTTTATTTTAAAACAGCTATTCTCCTCAGATGCTTTTAGCTCCTTATAAAACACTTCTGAACTTTTTACCCCTCTAGGTCATGTCCTTTGAGTGCCTGTCTTGTAGCCAATACCTCTTTCCACCTCAAATGCCCTTAACAGTGGGATTTGGGGAAGGCTTTGTCTAATGGCATCCTTCTGGAATGGCTCAGAATCAGCCTGGGTCTTTCAGGTACCTTTCCCTCTGGGAACTATTAATCTATTTATATCTTGAAAGGCTGGACTTTGTACCTTTGTTTTTGATGGTACTCTTCAAACTGACAAATATGAATGCTGAAAAGCCCCAAAAACCTCAGAATTAAAAGAAATCCAAACCACTCTGGCAAAGCAGATTCAAATACTCATTTTAATACCTACAAGAGCAGTTGTGATCATATTCTCCAGCTGAACAATGCAGGCCCATGACACAGACTTGTTCTCTGATTGAGTTAGAATATGTTTTTCAAAGATTTCCACACTTCATTTAATGACTTCAGGTGATGGAAAATCTAGAATATTGCTTCATGTGTTATTCCCACATTTCCATCTTTGCAATTCTGATTCATAGGTGCAAACAATGACAATGTAAGAGATGCCGCTATCATAAATATTCTTCCTCTGCTACTCTTTACATCCTGATGGAATCAGGAGGACTATATTTCCATATTCAAGCCCTCACTTAGTTACCTTAGACTTACTGAAAAAAATATCTGTAGAGCTGTTTCTTCAAAAGAGTTTTCTGAGTGTGGAGAAGTGAGTTTCATCCCACCTCTGTAGAGGCACACACTTGTTAGCCCAAAAGCTGAATTCAGAAGCAGCCCATCGCAGATATGTGGCTGTTTTGGAAAAGCTTTTTTACTTTGTTCCTCTTCCATCCTCTTCCAAACCCAAGAGAGCACTGACATAGTTACAGCTTCAAAGTGAAGGCTCACTTGTGTCCCCTCTGTGCTGGACAAGTGGCGCAGGAGGACCTGAGCCCACGTGAGCTGCCTGTGAGGGGAGCAGGGCTGGCAGCCAGCCCTGGACAAGCCAGTGGAGGGGCACAGAGAGGGCAGCAGCAAATGCAGTGCTCCAGCTTGAGGTCCTTGTCCTGCTTGCTGAGCTGGCACTGGAGGCTGGTGAGGAAAGCTGGTGGCTCAGACAGCTGATGACCTCTCTGCTCTCCGCTGTTGGTCCCCCACCTGCTCTGTGGGGCCTTTGGTAGCCAGCATGACTAAAGCTGCAATTACACGCCGGGATTTATCTGCACTGCGAACTGACAGCTGACAATGTGAATTTCTCTCTCTAAAATCCCTTTGTGCTGGCATTTTGCAGGCAATATACTGGAATTTGTTTTTTCTGTCTGGGTACTTACCATGTATGCTTTGGTTAGTCTAAATCAAAATGTTACACACAGACAAAGACTACAAATTCCTCCTAGTTTTGTACAAATTTGCCAGATGTCAGTGTGAGTCCATCTTGGCCAATAATGCTTTTAACATTTACTTTGGTCCTAGATATACCAGCTTCCAGCAGAGACTTAAAATAGCCTTGACCATTCCATTTGGCCTGTACAACATTCAACCTGCAGCTTCATTTCCACGCTGTCTTCAGAAGCCCTTTTTAAAACCACTGCTTAGTGTTAATGTGTATTTATATATTGACTGTCATTTATTGATGGAAGAAATCAATATTTTAAAAAATGTAATATTAGTTAAAAAAAAAAAAGTGAAACCTTATCTGGAGAAAAACGTGTTTTGAAGCAAGTTATTATATGGATTCCTTGTGTAGCACACATGGTACCGTTAGAGGGCTTTCATTAGCACAGAAGTCACTTGCTTCTGATGTGAATTGGAGTTTTACTATTGACTCCAGTGGAGCCAGTTTTTCAACCACCATTTTAAGGCTTTTATTATAGGAAGAGGTTTATTGAGTGATTTTAAAATCTTGAGGGAAGAAAATCTGTCGAGTTTCCTTGCCTCATTTTTATACCTATGGCTCAGAAAAGAGATGCAGAAAAAATCTATAAAAACCAAATTTCTTTTACAGACAATGAAAAATGTAGTGAGTTGAATTTGTCTTGGTTGTGTTTGAACAGCTGTTCCTGTGACTCTGCATCCACTGTCTGTGCATAGTGGGCACATGGACAGCCTGCTGTAAATGAACTGCACCAGTAGAAAATGCAGAGGAGAGAGACTATTTTTCTTGAAATAGCACTGTACAATGTCATATCTAAATCCCCCCACATGTTACTTTACAGGCAACTCACAGTTACAGCAAAGTGGCTGATGTCTTCCAGCTAATTTTTTGACTAACCTGAACACAGAGGGAACAAGCTTCAAGTCATTCGGTTGATGCATTGCTTGGATGAAAGAGACTATGAAAGGAACAGGGAGTAAAATATTCAGTGAACTTGTGCTGTGGAAAAGGAGGGAAGAGGGAAGATGGAGAAAAAAGTACAGAATGAACACAGCAGAAGAAAGGCATTCAGAAAAAGAACTAATGAAATATTAAATGCCCATAAATTGTTGGTGAAACCTGAGCTGTGAAGGGTAGCATTGCTATTATGCTAACTCTTGAATTAAGACACATCTGCCAAGAATTCATCAAAAGCCTAAGTGTAATTTTTCTCTTTCATTAGGTGATTTTAGAAATGACTGGTTTATGTCAGTTTTGATGAAGATGCATAAAACATAAAATATACCTTACATGTGCTAATACTTTGTGCCAAGTATTCTACTGCCTTTTCCTCTGGACACTGGGTTATGAGGTGTGTTCCCTGATGAGATACAACAGAGGCTAAATAAGTACATAAGATAACTAATTTTTTTTTTTTCTGGATATAGATGTAAGTGATGCAGAATAACTTGCTGGATCCTGCAAGTCCTTCCTAGTAATTTTTGCTGTAGGTGCTGACACAACACAGCTATTGTTGGACTGATGTATTCAGTATGCCTGCCTGAATAAAAAAAAATTTTCTAGCTTTATATTTTTGACAGATTTATAATGGATGCTTATATGAATTGACTTATTTTCCTACACATTCAATTCATGTTTTTTATATTTCCAGCTCTGGGATACAGACCCTGCTGGAATGGGGTTCTACCTCCAAGTCTGAAAAATGAAGGGAGAAAAAAGACTCCAAGTGGAGAAGGACTTTTTTTCCTTTTGAGCTTGCAGGATCTCCATAAATGTGAGGAATTATATTACAATGTTTCTACATGGGGTTCTACAATTACAGTTTCTACAATGACTTTTGTATATTTGGTCATCGAGGCAAATTTTCGAAGTCATGATCTGGTGCATCCAGGACAGCTGAGCTTAGCGAGGAAGAACAGGAGGCTTCCATAGCGGTGCCAGGACACTCACTCCTCGTGCAGGTTGGCAGCAGGTGCCCATCCCCAGGATCTGCTGGGAGGTGTGTGTGTGCAGAAAGGCACAGAAAATTCGCCAGAGAAACACAGCTGAGCAGAGAGCCAGAGGGGTCCACGGACCTCACTCCCCACATTGCCCAGAGAGAACAGCAGGCATCAGCATTTCCTCTTGCCTCTTGCTCTGCAGCAGAGCAGGTGCTCAGGTAACCCTGCCTGCTGTGCGGGCAGAGGTCATGGCCTACAGCCCAGATGTCATCTCCAAAGGAACAAATGCTTTGGGAAATGCGTGACTGTAAGCATGGTATTGCGAGATCATCACTGCCAGATGATCCCACTGAATGCCAGCTGGAATAGCTCCTCTTGAACATGACATGAAACAATGGCTGCCAGAGCCTTGTAGTAGGCATTTAATTTTGCTTGGCTTCCTTCAGGATGGGAAAAGCCTTCTTTTTTTATAAATTACTCAGTAGGCCCATCTGAAATTACTTTCTTCTTGAGAAATTGCTCTGAGGACATTGTTTATAAGCTGCTGACCTTTAAATGGCCCTCTTGTTCCATTACCACGGTTCTTGGGTATTTAAAGCTCCAGGTCACTTTCACTTTTAATTGTGCTTTATTATTCTCCATTGTTGCAGAATGTTTCAGTCAATTTAACTAGAAGGGAGTCTTATACTCTTCCCTTAATGGATTGAATTTGGGTCATAACAAAAGGAACAATTATCCTTGCCTATTTTATTAATCTTAGTCTTGTCTCATTTATTTTTAAGTTTCGGTGGACCTCCTTTAAAGGCAGCTATAAGCAGAGTTTATTGCAGGTTAGCAGGAGAGACTGTTCTTTACTGCTGGGGGTGAAAGTATGATGAGGAAGAAGTAGGAAATGGGGAGAGTTTAATGCTGGTAGGATTTTGAAATAATTGCATGGTTCATATATTTTGTTTCAGAGTAAAGTGAAAATTAATAAAGTAGTGGCTTTATCTGACATTTAATCCTGGCTGTACACAGAAGCTTGTTGAGCAAAGCATCAGCTTGCTTTCCTTTCCTTCCTAGATTTACTAATTAGACTTTAGTGGTAAAGTACTAAAGCTTAGCATAAATGAAATCTTGCATCTTCCAATTAACAAATGTGATTATGAAACACATAAAACACATGATGGTAACTTCAAATGCTGTTTCTGTAATACCCTGGCAGAATTGTAAGATGCCAATCAGCTTACTAGCTGTGAGGTTTCAAAACGGGAAGTGGCTTGAGTTTATTTTTAATTATAATTCTTCTCATTTTCTCCCACTCCATCCTCATTCTGTTTTTCTCTTCTTAAACCTTTTTGCTCAATTTCTTTTCCCACTCTGTCTTTACTCAGATTCTATGTCCTTCTAGTACATTGTTCCCCATGTTGATTTTAAATATAGTCTTGTTTCATTTGCAAGATAGTTTCCGTTTCAAGCAATATGAAAATTGCACGAAAGGATTTGACACTTGGGGAAAAATTACATGCCTGAAATTCCCCAAAGTCCAAAGTTTCAATCTAAACCCACCTATCCAGATGTCACTGAACTCTGAGGTACCTGAGTCATCCTTTGGAAGTTCCCCTTTATTACAAAACTTTCTCCAGTCTGAGCAATTTATGGTTAGTTGATGCCTTAGCCCCTGACAGCCCTGAAAATAAGAATCTTTGTCCCTGCAAACTCTAAGGTCCCAAGTTCAATAAGCATTCGCTAAAAACCTACAGTACATGATGTAAAGATTTGATTCCTCACTAAATGCAGTTGTAGTTACTTCCCTTTAATACATAGTTATAGGCTCAGTTCTTGAGCATTGTAGGTAAATACCAGGAGGTGCCTATGAAGTAGGAGATATGACTCCTTCCTCAGCATCAGTAGTTTAACACCTTTATCTCTTGTGTCCTACTGGAGCACCCAAGCTAACAGAGGAAAAGAATCAGGAGAGAATATTATGTTCCCAGAAGTGTTTTTGAATTGTTCCTGAGGACTTGAATACGGGAACTGGAGTCCCATCTTTTCTCCTTCCTATTCCTTTTCTTTTCCCTTCCTGAAGAGAAACTTCACCAAGCTCCTACTCATGCTCCCTTTCTGACCTCATTCCTGTGTGCAGTGAGGAGATGATCCTGCAGGATGTGGTCCCTCCTCCCCCATCCCTACCATGAGCAGGTTTTACCAAGGAGATTAACTTGGAGAAGATGAGGGAAGCAAAGAAGTAACTCCAGGTGAGTATGAGGTTGTGTGCACCTGGACCTTCCTCTGATATAGCATCAGGCCAAGGTTGCAGCAGGTACCGAGCCCTGGGTCCTACAGCTGTGCCTGAGGCAATCCTTGAGACCTGGGATGTGGGCAGAGGAAGGCCCATGCCCTGGGTTAAGGGTCTCAGCTGTAACCCAACACTCTCAGCTCATTTATGCCATTGCTTGGCCTTTGTGCTGCTGACTAATTCCCACATGAGGAAATGTTGATGTAAGGAGGGTAGTTTGGTGTCTGGTGGCAGTCTAAAAACATACCAAAGTGAGGTTTTTTTGCAGAAATAATATTTTTTACCAAGTCAGCTAGCAAGAAAATATGACATGCTTTTTTGTACACAAGTACCCCTGGAACAACAGTAGCAAATTGCAAAGCTCCTTTTATGGTGAGGACCATGCAGAACTTATGTGCAACACAGTCTAGTCCAACTGATGAAGTTACTGAATCTTGTAAGTGGTGGTGAGATTCACTTCACTTGGTGGTAAACATCTATTTTAATTGTTAATATCTGAGATAAATCTCTGTGGAAGTCCTATAGAATTGATGTAGAACCAGTTCTAGCTACTAGATTTAATTTCATTTCTCTGTAGGGCATCCTGTTTCCTTCATGATCGATGAAGAGAATGTAGACAACTAAGTCACATTAGATCATATTCTGAGATGCCGACCTTGGATCCAGGAACTGTGCTTTGTTTGTGTTTGTGTTTCAATTGCACAAGGATCATGTGGTGGTTGGCAAGCTGAACTTTTGGTGTTTAGGCCAGATGACATATTTTTCCAGGAGACAGGGAAGGATTGAGGGGCTCAAGTCTAATCCTGAAATACTTAATGTCTCCTAGTCTCACTAAGGGGAGTTGAAAACACTTATTTCATTCAGGAAGCACTTGTTACCAGCAAATTCATGCTCCAGAGGAAGCTCTTGTGAGCAATTTGCATATTCTAATTTGGTCATACGGTATCTCCTGCTGGAAATAGGTTAATGCTTTACATTCACAAACTTCAAAGAGACCAGCAGTAGCAGAAGAATTATTTGACCACTGTGCGTTGAGAGACATGTTAGCTGAACAGAAGCATGATCGGATGCCAATATTAGGATCACAGAAGTTGCCAGACTCGATCCAGATAGTGGGGTGTGAAGATTTGTACTAAGGAAGATGGGAAATTGTGGGCAATTACCTATTGTATAAACTTGTGTAGCATGGCAGTTTCTGTCTAATCACAAGAATTTTGCTAACTACTACCCTGAAACATGAGGATTCACAGCTAAGGTAATGTTTATTTTGTATTTGATTTAGCTGTGTACATCCTCATGCACTCTTGCAAACATCAGATACATTTCTGGTTCTCACAATTTATTGGTCTCATTGATTACATCTGTGCTGGTAAACAAAACAGATGCATACCCATTGTCTGCCTGAGGGTAAAGGATGTGGCACATCTCATGTTGCTGTAAGGCCAGGAAATGAGCTCCAGGACTGATGGTACCAGCTGGGTTGTATTCACTCAGCCACTCTGCAGCGAAGTGTGTCTACCATACCGTGTCTTGACCCAAATAGTGGTTTTAGGACATCAGAATAATTTTTCTGTGGTTTCTTTTTTATTTCTTTTTTTTTTTTTCTTTTTTTTTGCGCTCAAAATATCTGAGATAATGTCAGCAAAATGTCAGATCTGTGAGAGTGACATTTTCACAACATGAAACTGAGGACTTATATCTCATGCCCTGGAGTGCATCTGGGAATACTGGATCCTTTGAGGATATCACTGGAAGGCAGAAAGAGACAAACTGGTGTATTGTCCGTACAAGAACAGTTGCCCAAAGGGAACTTCTCCCAAATATGGCTTTGCAAGAAAGCAAATTGGAGCTGCTGAGAAAGGCATTACCATCTTTCCCCACTGCCTTGTTCCCAGCTTTACCATCTCCCCCTCAGTCATGCAAGAATATGGGTGGTGGGGGTTAAGGTCAGCTCATCACACATTGTTCCTGCTTCTGCTTGGGGTTCCTCCGACAGGAGATAGTTCTCCATGAACTTCACCACAGGCAACAGTTCTCTGTGCTGCAACATGGATCACTCTTCCATGGGTGCAGTCCTTCAGGCACAGCCAGCTCCAGTGTGGGTCTCCAATGGGGTCACAAGTCCTACCAGGCAACCTGCTCCAGCATGGGCTCCTCTCTCCACAGGTCTGCAGGTCCCTGACCGGAGCCTGCCCTAGCACAGGCTTCCCAAGGGGTCACAGCCTCCTCTCAGGCATTCACCTGCTCTGGCATGGGCTCCATGGGCTGCAGGGGCACAGCTCCCTCACCACAGTCTGCACCATGGGCTGCAGGGGAATCTCAGCTCTGGTACCTGGAGCACCTCCTCCCCCTCCTTCTGCACTGGCCTTGGTATCTGCATGGCTTTCTCTTCCACATATTCTCACTTTGTTCTCCTCTGTCTACAATTGCATCTGCCCAGTAACAACTTCTTTTCCTTATTAAATATATTATCACATTGCCCTTACTATCATTACCCAGCCTTGACCAGCGGTGGGTCTGTCCTGGAGCTGGCTGGCATTGGCTCTACTGGACATGGAGGAAGATTCTGGCAGCTTCTCACAGAAGCCACCTCTGTACTCCCCTTTGCTACCAAAACCTGGCCACATAAACCCAATACACCATATAAAAGTCTTTCCAGCTTACTGACTGCTTCCATTCCCTGCAATTATTTTAAGAAATCAGATAACCAGAGATGAGCCTAGAACACCTTTTTGGTCATTCAATGTTTTTTATTAATTTTGTGAACTACCTTGAACTAAGAAAAGTCTCCCAGATTTTGGCTACCCCAAAGTAGGTGTCTAGCCTCAGGGTGAAGCATGAATTCCAGTTTTCATAGACATGAACACATACACCTCTGTGTTACTTGGGATGTTTAGTGCCACTGGAAACCAGGCCACTTTCTTTTGTATGCTCCCTTGCAGTTTGGAATGTCCACCTTGGGAATTCCGAATTGGAAAATACAGACCCAAAGTGGTTCGGCTTTTGAACCATCTCCAACCTTACATTTTTTGGGAAACAGTAATCTCCACTATCATTGCTATCGCACCCTTTCCAATGCCTTTTCAGTAAATCTTGGGAAATATCCATAGAAAATGGGATGACAGCTGTTACAATACAGTGCAGTGTTGGACTAAGGTGTATCTGTGACAGACCTGACAAAAACTCCAACACCCTTTCAGGGGCATTCTTTCCTTAGAGTTTCTTAAGTATTGAAATGAGTTTATCTTCTAAAATTTGCATCTATTTTTTTAAATTTTGTAAATCCCATACACATAGTCCCATCATTTGTTGCGGTTGCATTTGCAGCTTATATTAAACAAAGTATTCTTCTTTAGGAAACTGGGAAGAAATACTGGTTAAGGCTCTATGACTGATATCACAGTGGAAAATACCAGATATTGTGTGCTCCAGAAACAGTTAATCTGCAGTTCTGAATAATATTTGTTAATAAAGGCAATCTATTAATGTGTTCAGCATGATCAATGGCACCACTGGTGCTACATAGTCAAGTTGCTGATGCTTGGGAGAAAAGAAATATGCTTCCCCCTTGCCTCCTTTACTGATATATGGTTCTTGTATCTTTAGTCAAGATTGAATTGTAAGTGCCTCAGAACATAGTCCAAGATCCAAGAACTGTTCTTGTGAAGTAGATAGGATACTTGTTTCTTAAAAATGAATAAACTACTAGTCTATTTTTGATTAATAAATCCTGATTTGCATTAATTTTTGTTAAAATTTACATTTGCAAAGTCGTCTTGCATTGAAAATCCTTTCTAAAATACTTTAAAGGGGGAAGAAAGTAATAAGTATTGCAAGAATAATGAGAATAATCAAACTACGAGTATCTTAATATAAAAGTAAATTAATAATTACTTTAAGAATTAAGCCATGATTAGGAAGGGAAAGGAGAGGAAAATGTGAAAGCAGAAAAGTCCCAAATATTCTGTGATCAGGGACTTCCCAGTGTATATAGTAATCCATCCCATGGGGATCACATAAACCATTCAAAAAGTGAAAAGTAATTATGGGAGCAGCATAAAAATTTAGTGCAACTTCTGGCCCCCACAGTCCATTCTCCCAAACAGCATGGTGAGGTTTCAGAAAGAGCTGGGCAAGTCAGCCCAGTTTAAGACAAGAATGCAGTAACATATAGCAAGAAACCATCTCCTTTCTCTTACATTAATTCTGTCATTTTTGTGATCTCAAATGAAATGGGAAAAGTTGACAAGAGCTGGACAGGAGTTTTGTGGGAAAGCATTTTCCAGTGAAAAATGCATTCTATCAACACAGAAGTATTTTATGGCAGAAAAGCTACAGGTTTCATCCTTGTTCTCGCTGAATTGTTCATGTAGCTTTTACAAAAGTAGCCCTATAGAACGGTTCTCATGTGTAAAGCACAGGAGCAATGCTGCATTTTAGTGTCTCCTGAAATTACCTTTTCACATTATTTTCCTTTCAGTTTTACCTGTGATGTGAGATGATATGCTTTGCATAACGCAGTGGCAGCGCATCAGAGCAGTGTTTATAATCTATGAAGATCCATGGTTGTCTAATCTCAGCTAAAGACTTTCAGCTCCCAGATAATAAAATGTTCACAGAATTTAATTGACCCATGTCCGATCCCTTATTGAACCAGTGGTGGCACAAGGCTTGTAGCTCAGCTTAAGATACAATTATGTGTATTCAAACTATGTCACTTTACAACCCACCTAAGCATCTTATTTCAGATGCAGCCATATGGAATGATGATGCCAAGGCTGTATAACCTACTTACTGCAATTTTGAGAACTGGGATGGCGTAGTAATTGTCCCAAAGCCCTCAAGAAACATGAATTATTTGCATTTCTTCAGGGAGTTGTTTTCCTGCAGGACAAATAGCAGTTGGCAGAGGAGTAAGTCTCCTAGACTAATTTAATTCAGGAGCATACATTTGGATACAAATAAACACTCTTCAATATGAAACATAGCTGTATATCTTTAGGTGCAATGGTACTAGGAAAACCCGTGTTTTCAGAAATTCTTTTCAAGTATGTGATTAAATACTAACGAGGGAAATAAAAGAGGATCACCTCATCTTTATAGTCTAAATGATACGACTGTATTTTTGCCTATAGCTCTTACCAGATAATGTGGTACTACAGAACTATTTCTTACCTTCACGTGAATCAGAAATAAAAGATACAGAATGCTGTGTTTCAATGAGATGCTTATTTCTTTGCCCTTTGATTAGTTAAATCATTTTGAAGACATGAGGTGTGCTTTTGCTTATTTCCCAAACATCTTCTATGGCTAGTACACTCTCAGAGGTCTGGTTGCTTCTTTCTTCAAAAATGTGATATATTTTGCATTGAAAATCCAATTTCCTGCTAAGAAACCTTCACAAGAACAGACAGTATTTAACTCTAGCTCTATTTGCTTGGTCTTTTGAGGTTATCTCAGGCACATAATAAGCTTTACCAGCCTATCCATTAATAAACGACTGTGAGACCAAGACAGCAGAAATGCTTTGCCCATCAGAGCATATTACAGACTTCATACTGAGATCTGACTACAATGCCTTGTCTTTTTTGAAAGCCCCATCAAAATGGAAGACAAATCAGTGCTTGGAGCTTAGAAAGAAAAATGTTTTGATATGTAAAATACTATAGAAAATAGGTAGGCATCTTGACCAAAATATCTGTCATTCTAGAAATTTCTCTTTCATTTCAAGTCTTATGTGGGTGTTGTTTTGTTTTGCTTTGGTTTTGTTGGGTTTTTTTGTTATCGTTGTTGTTGTTTTTTTGTATATGTGTGTGGTTTTTTGCTTGTTTTGGGTTTTCTTGGGCTTTTTTCTCTTTTTTTTGGTTGATTTTTTGGGTGGGGAGGGGTGTTCGGTAGGTATTTATTTTTAGCATATAAGTCCAATTTCAATGACATCATGCTGCTTCCACAATAACTTTCAGCTTTCTTGAGAACTGAGCATTGTTACTATAGAGAGTCAATTCTGACTTTGCTTTTTCAGTTTTGATTGTAACAGGCTTTGTTAAACACATGCTGTAGCACAAGGTAAGTTCCAGGTTCTGATACAATCTCCTTTTTGCCAGGACAGCTTTTTAGAAATACATTGTTTGCCTTAAAATATAGCAGTTTTTGTTCTCAGCAATGATGTGCCTGAAAATCCTGAATCCATTGTTCTTCGCTTATCTCTGTTCAAATTCATTAAAATGTGATGCTGGTATATTGACACTTTCAGATTAATTTTCAAAATTTTGCCCCAAAGCATTTTGCAGAATGAAGTTCAGAATTTCATCCTTGTTCAAGAAGGCATGTAAGAGTGACTTAATTACTTTGCTGAGATGTGTTTATTTTCATGGTTAAAAGCATGTGTTAACTTATGCTTGTGTTTAGTCAATATTAGAAGCTGTAATTCTAAAATGAAAAGTGCATTGTCAGTACCATATTTTGATGTTTCTCAGATGAAAATAAGTCAAATTCTTTTCTTCAAGTCTATTTTGCCTCAATCCATCAGTGAAAGAAATACCCTTGCATTGCTCCCTTAGTTGTTTCCTATTCTGAGAGCTCACCTCCACTTCTGCACCAAAAAAACTCCTGCAACTGTTTCTCCAAAACCTTTAACTGACTCCAGACCCATTTTCTTTTGTGAAAGATCCACTTTCTTTTATATCTGCTATCTTTTATTATTGGGTAATTAAATAAATTAAGGGATAAACAAAGAAAGCAAATTTACATCTATTTTACAAAAAATATCTTCATCAGAAAAACAGACATTTAAAAACCTACTGCAGATTCTGTTTTGGGATATAATTTATTAAGTTATAGAGAAAGAAGTTTGGCATTTATCTTTAAATTTCCACCTTGCATGGTGTTTCCTTTATTGAGAAAGGCATTTATATGAAGTGGCCAGCTTGGAGATCGCTGTGCACAAATATTGGTACATCCTCTTATTAAAGTTCATTAGGAAGTGGAAAGGAGGACTCTGAGGACAGGAAGTGTCATAAACCATTTTGTTGCTTCTGGACTATGTCCTGAGTAACACTGTTTATGTCTTGGCTGCAATGCTGACATTTTGTGAATGCTGTCTTACTTAAAAAATATAAATGTGATTACCTTGAATTGGTTGCTTGGAGTGCACTGTAACAAGATTTTCCCCTTTTGCATTATGAGATGCTTCTGAAACACAGATATCATTTTCCTGCCCTGGCTCAGGACTTGCTTGCCAGGCCAAGTAAATGGAGTACCTGGTGAAGAAGCCATTGGAGTCAGGAAGGGCAGGATGCAGCTTCCCAGGACAGGCATCCTGCTGCCTGCTGTGCATGGTAGAGGAACCTCAGTGGTCTCATCAGTGCTGCCTCCAGCCTGACGTCTGACATCTTCATCACACCCAGGCTTCCTAGTGAGAAACCCAGGCAGAGTCAGTCAGGTTATGCGGTGAGGGAGGAAATCTGAAGCAGTGTAATTCATAATGAAGCTGATTTCCCTAAATGCAAGGCTAATTCTTTATCAGCACCTTTGTTGATTAAAAACATAAATAAATTCTCCCCTTCAGTTGGTCGTTGGTGGTTATGAGAGCCTGATGCATTCTGCGGATATTCAGAGAAGGCACGGGACAATAAACTTTTAACTTGGACACAAACCCCATGGGACATTAGACAGCCTTGAACAACAAAGGAATAAACATATGGAGGGTAAATACCAGACCCTAATTTGATTACAAAATCAATACATAGAACAGTATCCTTGCACTTCAGCCAATTAAGACAATGACCAACAAAAGTCCCTGGACTGTTCACTCATATTATATTAGATCTTCATCGGATAAAGGCCAGAGCCAGGAACCAGAACTCCCTTCTCTCACCTGGCTTCCCTAACTTTGAGGCTTCGGGTCCTTGGCTCCAGATCATTCTGCCTTGTGGAGACTCCTCTTTGGCTGCCCAGAAGAGCAGTTGCCAGAAGAAGAATTTCTCCCCTCTCTTCCCCAACCAAATACCCCAAATGTCTTGTGCTTTAGTGTGCTCCTTTACAGACATTCCATCCAATCCAGCAGGCAACACAGTGTGGGGTCGGGATGTCAGACCACAGTAGGTGCATGCTCTGCCTGCCAGGGTCACCATGTGAAGTGCTTGTCCCTTTTTGCTCTCTTAAAATAAGTCAGCCCAATTCATTTGAGTGCCTCTCCCTACCTGCAACAACTGCACTCTGAGCAGAGGTATTTTTATTGGTTTGGCTGGCCTCCTTAATCCACACAAAAGGGTGGGAGGTATTTTATAATGATTTTCCTACTGAGAGCCTCTAGGCCAGGGCTCACACAGAGAGATTCTCTTTGGTTCAGTTTTCTCTTCTGTATTAACTACAAAGGGATGGATAAAATCTGGATGCCCCAGCTGAGAGTCAGATTTCAAATTTGCTTAGTGCAATCCATAGTTCGAGTACCAGAAGAGGATGGGTTGGAACTTGCCCAATTTTTTTTCTTTTTCTTTAAACTCCATACTTTTTTCCCTGCCTGAACCATTGGAAGATCTAGTGCCCATCCTGATTTTTTTTTGTTTGTCAGAATCCAGGTTTATTACGTGAGTGAAAATACTGTGTGACTCCTTTCTATCTGCATAAAGACCCTAATTCCTTATCCTGTGAGTCAGCAGAGTATAGGATTCTTTTCTTGCAAACTGTATTTCAGTCATTCAAGATTTTTATAATCTGAATGCATACTGGGTCTATGGATAATGTAATTAGATATTAGATTTCAGTTCATGTTCTCCATTTCCTTAATGTGATTGGATGATCTTTTTTTCCTGATTTAAAATATTGGTTCTGGATGTCAGGCTGCTAAAAAACCCATTTGATTGGTAGCTGCAGAATGGTGGATCAAATCAATGATACGAAACCGAGTGTTCGTTTTACACATTAGCTGAGAGCTGTACTCGTCTGACCTCATTCTCGCTCAGTTTTATGTTGCTGCCCTTTTGCTGCAGTAATGGAGTTATTCCAGACTCACATGGCTGTGCAGGGAAGAGCACCAAGAGGATGAAAGAATGGTTTTGTGCAGCTCTGGCTGTGGATGTGCGCGTGGAGACAGGGTGGATGCTGCTGCACCCCTGTGTGTCTGTGCCCTGGGAGGTGGCAGACCTGAGGGCACAGTGAAATCCCTAGAAAAGAACCCCCAGTGTATTCATGAGCAGGGACCTCCTCTGGGAACCCAGGGCTGAGGGGAGTGGGAGGAGGAAGAGGACCCTCATAGCTCTTTGCCTGGTGTTTTCCTAAATTTGAGGTTTTCCTTGACCTATTTTACACCATTAAAGTACCATAAAGAGGCCCTTAAAATGAGACTAAAGCAAGAACACTTGAGGCTTTTGGGAGAGACATACTTTATGTGAAGGATATTTTCCTTCCATTTTGTGCAGCACTAACTCTTTGGATTAATAGTGTTCATTTTAGTGGTAGTAATAGTACACCCAGAACAGCAACTGTGGTGCAGTTGTCGTTCAAAAATTTAGACCTGGCTGAAAATAAATTGATTTGGTCTCAGCCTGAGTTTCCTCTACTTGGCCTCAGGCATGGATGGAACTAGATGAGCTCCTTGCTTTTTGTAGTTCAATACAATTAATTTAATTCAACGAATTCCGTAAAGAATCTTGGTGTTTCTTGGCTGTGAGCTTTATTTCACTCAATACATCTCTTCCACTATTTAGGTTTTTGTCACCTTAGAAGCAGCACCAGAATTAGGCGTTCAATTACCCCAGCTGAAGTCGCAGGACTCATTTATGTATCGATGACCAGCTGGTCCTTTCCAGCTGTTTGATGGGCGCGCTGAGGGTAATGACAGCATTGTGGAATCGAATGTGTGCGCACGCTGGAGATGTTGTTAGTGTTTGGTGTCAGGGAGAAATGCGATGGTACTGGGCAATCCCTTAAGGCTGGTCCTTTGTGGGCAGAGAACTGGCTGCTTAATGTGTTACTTGTTTGTCCACCGTGATGGAAGACATTTGGAGAACTCTAAATCCACCCTAGCGCACCTTTTGTGGAGGAGTTGCCATTGCATTGCCTCAGATAATATTTGTATAGCGCTGACAGCATCCTGTGTGCCTCCAGGAGTAAAGACAAAGTCTGTGCCTCGAAGAGATGGAAAATTAACATTTCCACAGAGCTCAGCAGCCTTGTGGATTGTAAATTGCAAGGAGAGGCCTTAAAATAAAAGCAATAAGGTGGTGCAGGGAAATGTAAGAGTGTAGAGTAAAACTACAGGGTAGCAGTCACCAAGCTAGTAATTTTTTAGTTCTGCTATTTCTATATCAACCTTTCAGATTATTTTCTGCTGCTTTAATTTTAGACATTTAGCATACATCACATCCAAGGATAAAACCATAGCAGTAGATTGTGGAAGGCAGGGCCAGGTAGAAGTTTCTTGTAGGCAAATTAACATAAAGAGAGGAAAAAAACCCTACCATTGTGTCCAGGTTTGAGACCTTGGATACCTCCTTCCTTGGATACAGTATTTAAGTTTATTAGACTTTTTTTTAACAGAAATTTGTCAAGAATTTTCTGTTACTTGAAAATATTTAGACTTAGGCTAAATGGTGCTCAGAACATAGTATTCTGATTTTCAGAACTTTTCATTTCTCAGTAGAAGAGTTTTTACCAAGAGTTTTCAGTTAAAACAAATGACTCTAACTTTTTTATCTGGGACCTCAGGCAGACCTCCTGGTCTGGATTTCCCTGCAAAACTCTTGTAAAATTTTCAGGATTTTTTCAGTATTTTTCCCCTGTCTCTGTGCTGTGCTGTGTGCCCAGTCTTCCCTACCTGCACATGAGCAGTTTCATGGGTGTTCTCATGGCCCTTCTGCTGCCTGACTGTTTCATAACCATGGGGTGAGTCGTTCTGGATCACACTCAGCTTGGCCACCCAAGAATTGGGTACTTGATCTGAGAAAGAGAGATCTCTCTGTAGCCAATGGAGTGAGATGGGAAGGAAGGAAGCTGGCACATGATAGTATGCTACATCTCAAGAGACATGTCTGAGGTGAGTAAAGGAAATATTTGTCTCTGGAAGAGTTTCTCTCTTTTTACTCTACTTTGGAAGAGCCTTATTTTTACATGACTAAAGTTACATGAGATCAATTACATCTTTTGTTTATTTTCCTAGATGGAAAATTCTTCATGAGAGAAGTAGTCCTTTCTAGCCTCTGGGGTAGTAACTAGTATAATGGTTTCTAATTTCAGATGAAACTTATAAACCTCAATAATAAAATAACATTACTTTTCTGCTTTCTGTTCTTTCATTACTGATTCTTTAATATTTTCAACAGCTTTTCAATATGGCTTTAAAATATTTTGTTTCTGTGGGGTACCTAACATAAACACTTACAAAATGAACAGCCATTGTTTTGGGGATTATTTCTAGTATTTGAAACAACTTATATGTTCAGTGTAATGCTCAGATAACAGAATTAGAAATACTTGATGGATTCCTAAGGCTATCATTTATTCCAGGCGTTTTATATACAACAATGCCAGTTGCAGAGTATTCATATCTACCTGTATGCCTTTTATTGGCTGGAATGTTCTATCACATTTACAAATTGGACAGCTCCAAACAGTAAATTTACATGGGAGGGTTTCTCTAGGCATTGCTGGAGAAAGAACATCATAGTCCCTCATTTTCTTCTTTTCCCTTCTGCTGGAGGATCCTGCTGTGAAGTCTATATTCTCTTTTGCTGGTTTATTGTTGTTTACTGAATTTGTAAAAGAATGGAAACTCTTCCTCTCTTTCTGGTACTGCAGCACTGTTTGGGCCTGAGATTGTTGCTTTGCTATTTCCAGTGCTGCAGAATACAACAAAATCAGAATAGCCCATGCTGGAAATGATTTCCAAGGATCATCTGATTCTACCTTTCATGGGAAAGGAATCCTAGAAGACATTATCTGATCTAGCACCCTGTCCAATCTCATCTTAAAATCTTCTGGTGGTGGGGGTTCTACCACGTAGCTGGTGAGGTTGTTCCGGTGGCTGATTGTTCTGACTGTAAAAAAATTCTTTACTATGTCAAGGTGAAATCTCTCCCAGTGTGTCTTACACCCATTGTCTCCTGTTTTCCCCATCTGGCTCCTTGTGAAAAGAGAGCCTGTCACCTTTGCAGCTGCCCTTTAAGTACCGAGATGCTGTGAGAAGGTCCCCACTGAGCCTTATCTTCTACACAAATAAATGATCTCACTGCTTCAATCTTTCCTCATACAGCAGATTCTTCAGCCCTTTTAGTAATTTTTATGGCACTCCTGTGGACCTTATCCAGTCTGTCTGCATCTTTCTTAACTTGTGGGGACCAGACCCAGACAGAGGACTCTGGATGCAGCCTGAGGAGCACTGATTATTGTAGAACGAGCATAGCTCTATACTTCTGGTGATGCCCCTGCAAATGCAACCCAGGAGCTGATTTGCCTTTACTGCTATCGTGGCTCTCTGCAGACCCGTGCTCAGCTTGTTGTCTGCCAGGACCCGCAGGTACCTTGCAGCAAGGTGCTCCCCATGCACACAGATCCTGCACTGTGCTCTGTGGTTACTTTGTCCCAGATGCAGGACTTTAACTCATGTTTGCTCATGCAGTTCCTGCCAGCCCCCTCTCCCAGGTCCCACTGAAGATGACTCTCCCCTCTGATGTGTTTGCCTTTCCTCCCCACTGAGTGTCCTCAGTAAACCAGCAAACTTGGTGAGGGTGCAGCAAACTGCCCAAAGGCTCCTTTCTGTTACCTCTGAATTTTCAACTTCTCTCTTCTCTTAGATTCCATATACTTTCTAACATACAGATGTCTCCACAGAGACTTTGCCTCCTCTGTTCACCTTTTGTTAACAGTGGCTGGCTTGGACAGGGCAGGGCAACCTGGCTGTCTTGGGAGCCTCCTGGAGTTACATGTGACAGCTGCAGCACTAGCACTCCATCTGCAACGAGGAGGGCTGAATGCAGATGCTGATCTTTATTGAAACTTTATTTCTGTACCATATGTCATCATTAACTAAGTAAAAAATATTAAATTTTCTTATTTTCAAATAGAAGAGGATACTTACTCCTCATGAAGCTCTTCATCCATTCCAAATGTCCTCCTTTTCACACGGCTGTGAGTCTTCCTTCCAATTGATCTTCCTGATCCTCAAGAATATGCAACAGAAAGTCACAGGAGCAGACACCATTCTTAATGACTTTTCTCCTGTTTTATCCTCTGACATTTTCCTTTTCAGTGGAGCCCAATATGAAGTTTAATATTCTCTTTATTCTTCCTTGTCTTCAGCGTTCAGGGAGGCAGAATTTTTTTACTGCCTAAAATAACTGAGCTTGAGGAGGTCGCACAATGGCTGTTGAAATTAAAGTCCATATTGACTAGTTGCATCTATAATGCTTTTAAAGAAGTATTTATGTACCACTAATTCTCTACACAAGACTGAACACCATGCTCACCCTCAGATTTATGTGTTTTCATGATAGCAACATTTATAGTGCCATGCCCGTGTTTGCTGGAGGGCTGTGAAATCTGCCAGCCTACCCTCTTCTCCTTGAGGCTGCTCTTGATGTCTCTTGATGCCTGAGCAGCAGCTGGGGCCTGTGAGGCAGGCTCAACACTTGCTGTCCCCATTTTTCTCAACACTGGCCATCTGCAGGGGGATAAAATGATTTGGAAATCTGTCCTTCTACCAGGCTCAATGGGAAGATTTGAGATGAGACCTGATGTTCAGCTGACGTGCTAAGCCCCAAGAATATTTTTGCTAGGAGAATCTCATTCTCAACGATTATTAAATCCATCTGTTGATCAATTGTTGTTTCTATCCTATTGCTGCTTGGCAGCTCAGATACATTGTGAATGACTGGTTTAGACAGCCAGGGCAGAACAAATTGTTCTAATTGCATGCAAACATTTAACCTCTAAATTTCTGCTTGTGCAAGAATATCCTAGAGCTAATCTTAGGAATAACACCTATTTGGTTATTTTCCTAATTAAACTCTGTTGACTGCATGTTAGAAGAGCAGTTTCAACCAGTATTTTATTTGGATAATGACTGGGCTCTCCCCATCCCTTACTCACAAGGTATTTTGGAGGCTGCTTTACGGTGTGTGCTTCAGGCTGCCTTCCCTAGCAGCATCTGTGGAGTCAGCCTCATTTAGCATCTCTGCCAGACGCTCTCAGGCCTGCCCCAGGACAGGGAAGAGATATCAGTGAGCTGAGCAAGGCTCTGCACTTCCCCAATTATCTGCTTTTCCCTGGGGAGGGCAGGGAATAGAGAGACAGGCAGCAAGCAGTCCAAGACTCCCGTTTTCCTCAGCGGACGGGCTGAGGGACGTTCCCAGCCCGGCGGGTCCAGCACCTCGCTGCTCCCGGGGGAGCTGTCCTGACCCGGTTACCAAGCCAGGCAGCCTGCCTGTCCTACGGCTGCATTTTTTAACAACGTCATTTCGAGTCTCCTCAAGACCAGTTCTGTGCTCTCACAGGAATACTTCACATGGCTGTACAGGGAAAAAAAATACCTTTCCATTCAGAAGGCTGTGAGGTGACAGCTGTAAGGAAATGTATTAAGCCTTTCCAGGAACAGTCCTTCCCCCTTTACTTCCAGTGAATATTTTACTGGCAGGGAGGGAGAATACCTTTCAAATGTGGTGTTGAAAAAAATAATAGCTTCCTTGAGGAGCTGTGACAGTTTTGAAAAGCCAGAGCTCTGATACTCTTTAGAGCAGCAAGTTCTGGAACACCTAAAGCTGCCCCTCTGTCCATACCTTCATGGTTGCAGAACACTCTGGTGGGAGAGTTACTTCCTCTGTTTTGGGTATAAATTTATAATAAAGAGAATCATAGAACCATAAAAACTCTTAAAATCTTTTCCCTTAACGCCAAAGGATTAGATATCACACAACAACTTTATGAGGATTGGCTCATAAAAGTGATATTTGGGGTTAGAGAGGTGGTGAGCAGAAACAGCCATCTCCTAGGATGGCTCCTAAGGCATGCTAGTCCTTCTCTGGCAGGGAGAAGTCCAGAGGGATTCCTCCTCTACCCTTTTGAAGTTTACACACTGCATACTCTTGAGTCACTGAGCTTCCTGGGTGTGTACTGAGATGTAGAAGTACCACCAAGTAAAGTAATATAGCCTTGAAGAATTTAAAGGAAAACCACTGATAGAGCTTTGACTATAGAGGTGTGAGGAATTGTATGGTAATCATAAACTACAGCCTTAAAAAAAATTGTGTATTTATGTGTTGAACCATTATAAAGAAATTTTATATTCCTTATTGTAGAGCTCAAAGAACACTAAATGTGGAATATTTTATTTTCAAGTAAAGATTTTTAACCTGTAAAATCTTGCTTATTTAACATACTGCAAAATTTTGATTAGTATAAAGCCTCAAAGGTCAAGCAATGCCATATGTCATACTTAAATCTCCTCAAACTATTGGAACCCAAAGGTCACGATGTCAGCTGGAGATTTTAGTGTCGCAGTTAAACTTCCACCCTGTTTCACAAAGGGCTTCTCTTGTGTGCAGTGGAAGTCATTCCTTTCCTAAATGTTAATTTATGAGTCTAGGTTTGATTCCGTGCTTTCCTTGGATTATCTGCCTTTTAGTTGAGCAGCAATATGAAATTTGAGCCCTTCTTCTCCAGGAACGTAGGGATATTTTACTGGAGTGGAGGGACAGTGCTGGGCTCTGTATTCAGTTTTACTCTAAGCTGCAGCTCCTCCACACGCTATTGGAGTCACTGGTACTTGCCAGCACATCTGGAACGAGATCCTCTCTGGTGACAGACCTGCAGTAATTAATATCAGAGTACACCACCTGGAAAAATCGTGTAGGCTGCTTCTTTAAGCAAGGGACGTGTGGGCTGCAACGTGTCTTGGTGCTTGGGGTGTAAACTGGCTCCTAAACGTCTGTCTTTCACCAGAGAATGACTCTCAATGACTTACTGGGATTAGATTAATCCTGCCTCTTTGTCTTTTCAGCCAAATTTTTCTACAGACAGACTCCTGCAGAAAGTTTATAGTCTGCTTTCTCATGGGTAGGAAAAAGAATGCAGAAAAAAAAAGATTTTTGAGGTGTTCAGATACTGAGTAAGGTCAATTTATGTACTCAGATAATAAATTGTGTGGGGTTTTTTTAAAGAATAATATTTCTAGAAAAAAAATTATTCTGCTAATATAAGACTGCTTTATAGGAAAATGGGTTTTTTTGCAAATATTTAATAAGAAGAAGTCAGATATTTTGCTTCAAAGACTTTTTTGGCATTTATTTTTGTGTCATTAATACATTATATTTATGCTTATTTCATTATTATTCAAATAATTGATATGAAACAAAATAAATCTGAATACCACGAATGAAATACAGAACCTTGAATGTCTTGGAGCTTTTAGGAGCTCTCAAACTGAGCTTCTTCTTTCGAGAAGCCTGAATTTTCTGTGAGACTCTAATGATATTTTAGTTTTGAGGAAGAACTTAAAGCAGCCAAGTTGGTAGAATTGTGTGTGAATAGCAAGTCCTTGTTGTCCATCAGCCCTAACACATTACATTATCTGGTTTCCCCCTCCTCAAAGGGTGGTCCTGGGTGGTGCTCTGAGCCAGCTGCAGTCCATACACCTGCACATCCATTTCCTGCTAACTAGCAGGTTTTTTCTCTAAGGATAAAGCATGTATAGGTGAACAGAACTATGCAAACACAGGTGCATGCTGTAACAGTAAATGCCTTGTTGATTACTTAAATTAAGACCAATTTCATAACACAGATGCTTAGTACTAACATGTCTTCCTTAGGTATTGTTTCTAACACGTTGTGAAACCTGCTCAAGGAGTTTTTTGTCATATCTGCTAACTAGATATTGAGCATGTGATAGAGAAGTTACATGTAGATTAATGACAAATTTTGTTAAAAATATCGGAATTTCATAATGATTTTTTTTCTAATAGAGCAGGGCTTTGAGCTTGACTGGCAGGGATGTATCAATGTACAAGTTTCTACAAGAAAAAACCCAACTTCTTTTTGTATTTGGCAATAGGGATGTTTAGGATATATGACTACTTCCAAGACATAGCCTGAAAGTTATGATCTAAGGATTTTTTTTATTACTGATAAATTGTTTGAAATGGAAAGTTTGAGTAAATAGTTGGAGGCATGAGGTAGAGGAAGGTCACCAGTGGATTCCTATTGAGGTCTGAGTGGGCACATGGACTGTTCAACATATTCAGGAACTACCTGGAGAAAGGTATGAACAATGCCAAGACAAAGGGTGCTGATGATGCAAAATTATCCATAGTGGGACTAACAACAAAGGTGAGGGTTGAATGCGAGGACTGACAGAAAGAATTTATGAGACTGAGTAACTGGAGAATAAAATGGCAGATGAAATTCAGTGTAGAAATATGAAAGAAATGTACAGATGGAAAAATTCTAACTTTGCATACAAAATTATGGCTTTTTGTCTGACCATTACCTCTCAAGAGTAAGATCTTGAGATTATAATAAATATTTCCATGAAAATGTCAATCTCAGTGCTCAGCAGCAGTCAGAAGCAGATGTAAATGTTAAGGATCATTAGAAAAAAATAGAGACCAATAGCAGAAAATGTTATAAAGTCATTGTATGAATTTATTATTTGTTCACACCCTAAGTGTAGTATAAAACACAGGTACCTTCATTTTTGAAAGGGAATGTAAAAGCTGAAAAACATTCCATAAAGGGCAACAAAAATTATCACAGTGTTGAATACCTTCCATGTGAGCACCAACTAAGTTAACCAGGATTCTTCAGTACTGGAAAGCAAGTCCCTATAGGAGGGCATAAAACAGAGGCACGAAACATCATAAGTGATGTGAAGGTGATAGTGGTTGATATATTCACCATCTCTTCCAATATAAGTACAGAGGAATTTAACAGAGACTGTACGAGAAGCATAAAAACAAAGAAAAAAGGATATATTTCACCCAGTGGACAGTCAGCCTATAAAAAATTTCCCTGAGGCTATTGTGCTGAAAAGCAGAAAGGTGATAGCTCTGGGGGATACTGCAAGTCATATTTTTTGCCTTAAGTTTTTCATTCTTTATGGTTTTCAATCTGGTTCTGTGGATTCCCCACTTATTAATACAAAGGCTAAAATCTCTTCCATATCTAGATGACAACTGGTGGCAGCAAGACTTCCAAACCTGGAAAATCTGTGATCGCTGGTAAAATATCTCAATAAGTATTTCTTTTTCCTCCTTGCCACAAAAGACACCTGTAGATTAACAAAACATCTCCTGTTGTTCTCTCATTTACATCATCAAATATTTGCTCTAAGTACTATGGAAAAAATAAGACACAGGCTCCTCCAAGACATTTTAATGGCTCATAATAATAAAGGGAGAAGTTAAAATGGTAGCAAAAGACTGTGTGAGTTTGAAGTTTGTGATCACAGGAAACTCTGTATGACCACAAAGAAGTGCCACCTTATCAAGGAGGAGCTTGATTTGTACTCACATCTACTCCTGGTGCTTGATTTGTAACTGTACAAGGAGACAAAATTTTTTTCCCCATGTTAGATCAGTGATTTGCAGTCCAGAGATGGGTACAGCTCTGCTGTTGCTGCTGGAAGCTGATAGATTTCTTCACCTGTGGCCTTTAAGGATGCTTGAGTATTTCAGAGCCTGAAGGACAACGCTTTTTCTCTGGCAGGCACCTTCATCACAGGTTATGAAGTGTTATTGAACAGGCTAGGAGGTTCATATATATTTAATCTTCCTTCTGATTAGGCAGTGTGGAGACCTCCAAAGACCTGAAGCAAGAAGGAAACCAACTGGGTGCTGCTGTTTTTACAGATCTGACCATTAGCATTGCAAAATAGAGAAGGTGCTGCAGCAAAGTAGGATTGAGAGGAGAGTCTTACAGATCTATGGGGAAGAGTAAAGAGGGAGGAAAATAAAAGAAATTATTGAAAAGCTCTGGGATTGTGGTATCACCTAAGTTTTGTAAAGTCGAGGAAACTTTTTCTCTTAAATATGATGCATTCTCAAAAGTAAAGCATTGATGTCTGCAGATCTCAAGAAGACCAGTGAAAAGACAAAAGCGTAGGTGAGAAAGATGCTAGAGGAATGGAAGGAAGCATCAGACTTTTGAGAGGCTTTTTGGTTTTGGGTTTTTTTTTCAGATTTTAAACATATATATATACTGGAAGGTTTTGGTACATTTCTAATAGTTTGGTAATAGCTTCCTGTTCATAGTTAATAATGGAATATTGGGTTAATAGACTTTTCTATGTTTGCTTATGAACCTCATTTCTTCCAGAAAAACACCAACAGCTTGGTTTGATTGACCTTCTCCATATCTCTGAGTCTCTGAGGATCTCTCTAAATCAAAAACAGCTTCAGGAATTATCTCCATGTAGTGCAGTCAGCGATAATAGAAGGAAGCAGGATTTTAGCTAAGGTACTTAGGAACTTTGCAGTCTTATAAGATTAATGAGACCTTGAATGGACGTATATACATTGCTCTTGTGCTTATCAGCATTTGGAAAAACAAATGAGATGGAAGTGAGTATATGTCTGCAAGTATTAGTATTATTAGGGATGATATCTTAGCAATTAAATTATAAGTTTTTCTAAAGTCAGGTTTTTAACTAACAACAGAACATATGTTTTTCCTTTATGTGAAATACCATGGAGAATAGCTTAAATCTATATTTACTGTCCAACAGAAGGGATGAGTTGGCTTGTTGAAGGGAAATTGCATTAAGTGTAGAAACCCAACAAAAACATCAATTGCAGTGTTAGCCCTTATGCACTCAGCTTGAGGTTGTTCACCAATCATGTGGGAACAATTATCTTTATGGATTATTGATTATATTCAACCCTCAGGCAGCTGTGGGCCTCATAAGGCATTTTGCAGTTGCAAGAAAGGTAAATTTTGTTGGCTCTTTCAAGAGCCTTCCTGAATAATTTGAGAATGTATTAATCAACCTCTGGGGGCAGTTACCACTGGTAATCAGGCTAGATGGATAATTTGATTAATTACAGATTCTTCAGGACATAAATAGATACGGTAATGAGATTAGGTAAACTAAAAATACAAGATGCTGAGACAAAGGTCTAATTGATTTATATATAAGGAAAGTAAATTGTAAATATGTTGGGACTGGTTGTTGGAAACAGCCAGGGATTGCCAGAGGGAAGTAAAAGATGGCATATTATTCTCCTCATGACTGCCTTAGTAGAGCATACCAACTGCAGTTTCTTCAGTTGTTTGTGTACAAGAGAGGTCTTACTATTTCCAGTGATGGACTGATGCAAACTAACAGGATTTAAAGCAAACCCCACCAAGGTCAAGGGAAATCCTGTTTTGTATATTACTGTACTGATATAAGACTCTATTTAACTGTGAGAAGTTTGGCTCTTGTTTCACAGGCAATTCTTGAGTTTCCAGTCTGCTGTTATTTGGTCTTTAAGGGTTTTCTCATCCTGTTTTAGGGAAATAATATTCTCTGCATACTGATATGCAGCTATTCTTTTTGTAGCATGTGAATATATAGCATTGGGTTTCTTTCTGCCTACCATATACACTTCTTTCCTTTAATCTTCTCTTTTTGTTTGTTTTGGGATTTTTATGGCTTTTTGTTTTGCATGTTTGTTTATTTTGTTTTTGTTTTGCTCTCGCAGCAATTTATACTACTCCAGTCTAGTCCAGAGGTGACAGGATTTTAAACCTCAGTTCCAGCAAGTCCTTCCAGGAGAGCTCTGTGGGACAAGATGGCCTAGGAACCCCAGGAAAAATATGTCATCTCACATCCTTGGCAACTTACTGTCAATGGAAAATTCCCTCCCATTTTTCAAATTGGTGATTTCCACTTTATCGTCACAGGAGTGTCAAGATGTGTCTGATATATGTGTCACTGTTTAGAAAAGGGCCTGGCTGGGTTTCACTGGTGATACAGATCTCACTGCAAATCACCAAATGAATTGGAAATAATGAACACTGTACTGTGGATGAAGTTGAAACCTTCAGGAAACCCTGTCTAACTGCAGGTTGGACACCTTGTAAAAGAAATTGTATCTCTCAATTTCTGCTATTTATGGTAAAAATATCTTTATCTTACCCTGCAAACACAAACAGTACCAGTCATATTTTAACTCAGTGGATTGTACACCTTGGAAGAGAAGCAACACTTCAAAAATTTGTGGTTTGGGCTATGGAACCTACAAGCCCTTGGTAAGCTATAGGAATCCAGGTCTCTTTCTCTGTTATAACTCCTGCAGGTGATATATTTACACCATAAAAAAGCAGAAGTGCATGGACAAAATTTACATGCCATTCTACAGTTGTGTTACCAAGTACAGGCCAACAATTAGCAGAATAAAACTGGAGGATAATGAATAACAATAAAGCAGGATTTAGATCTAGAGTCTTAGGTTTTTTTAACACAACTAATTTTGGCTAAACATGTTTTTATTAGAGAAGAACATACCTTGCATATTGGATTTCATCATTCTTATCTCAGAGAAATTAATATCTGAAACACATATCTGTGGTTCATTCTTAATTACAGTTACAGAAGATGTAAGCTGAATCCTTAGTGTTGTATAAGGTTTATGATTAAAAAAAAATGTGTTTATGTGCAACCTGATATATGCCTGATATATTACATCTTGAACCAGAACCTCACATGGCGTGTGTGAGGCCTTATCCACGAAGCAAATGTGTCCAGTGTATTTATGTTTCTGTAATTTCCAGGCATTGGAAATTGGATTTACTTTGTATTTTTAAGAAAGAAACACAAAGTATGGCAAGTTCTTATCGGCTCTAGCTCTATACATTTGCTAAATATTTATAGAATCACAGGACCATCAAGTTTGGAAAGCCCTCGTAGATCATTGAGTCCCACTGTTAACTCAGCACTGCTGAGTCCTCCAGTGAACCATGTCCCTCGGTGACACATCTGCATGTCTTTCCAGTACCTACAGGGATGATGACTCTACCACTTCCCTGTGCAGCCTCTTCCAATGCATGACCATCCTTTAGGTGATGAAATTTTTGCTAATATGCAGTCTAAACCTTGCCTGGTGCAACTTAAGGCCATTTCCTCTCATTCTTTCCCTTGTTACCTGGGAGAAGAGGCTGAACTGCACCTCACTACAATCTCCTTTCAGGTAGCTATAGAGAGCAATAAAGTTTCTCCTGAGTGTGATTGTTTCTCATTTTTTAGTGTTCACTGGGAAAATTCCCCAAACATGTGTGAGAGAGGGGTACCTGGGCCTTTTTATCTGACTGTTGTCCATATGTTAATGTAGTGAAATTCCTAGGTGATGCTAAACTCCTTGAGTGACGGGAAGCAGTGTATGCTTATGTTGCCATCACTTGTATCTTAATATAGAAGGAGAAAGACGACAATAAATAATAAAGGAGTAAGTACCTCTGATCATGCTTTAATGAAAGTCTCAATAAAATTAGGGATGGTGCTGCTCTGAGGCCTCTTGGCTGGCACAGACAGAGCTGCAAAGTGGCAGGGATTGCAGATCCAGCTGGATCTCATGGCTGAGCCTGAGCTGAAAGTGCCTCCCAGGGCCAAGGACTGGCACAGGTGTCAGTCATGTGCAAGTGGATGTCACTTGAGGAGCAGACGCTGAAAGAGAATTTTAGAGGAGGACTGCCAATCTGGAGATTGAGTGGCATCATGGAAATCTTATGACTACCTTGCATCACAATGAGCTGACACTCATCCCAAGGTCAAGACAGCTAGTAAAGGTCTGCATGGCTCAACATCTTGTGCCCAGAGGTAGCTAATATTTCCTGTCCAGAGGGGAGTGTAAAAGCAGGGCATGTGTGCAGGGTGCTTTTTCAGAGACACGTCACACTGGGGCTTACTTAGACCAGGGGTGGATATTCCTCTACACTGAAAGCTGTAAAGCAAAGAAGAAAAGTGTTACTGTGTGGGGGAGGAAAAAAAAGGAAAGAATGCCTGTATTGGGAAAACCATGACTCTACAGGCAGCCTGAGGGGTTCTTTGGCTGGAGAGGTTTTTAAAGCAGGTTTTTCATGTACGTTTTGTGTGCAGTTTCCTAAATTAATTGATACTTTTCTCCATAAGGACTGTACTGCCTATGTTTGCTGTGTGAGAAGTTGTGCACCTGTTAGAGCTTCTGCTTATTATATAGTATGTGTTGCCAGATTCCTTTCTTTTGCAGGTCTAGATTTGAATGCATGAGAAGATGAAGCATCCTCCCTTATCTATTTCTTCTTCTCCCTGTACAAGTCAGGCTGTCAGCATGTGTGGGGGCAGTGCATCTCAATTGCATCCTGCCGTGGCCCTGATAAATTCAGCAGTGTGTGGCAGTGGAGTGCTCGGTAGACCTCTAAGATAAGTAAGATAAATGCTGTGCACTTTTCCAGTGAAGATCTTCATACAAATGTGAAGTTGCTCAGGCTGTGATATGGGCCTCCTCCTCAGAGAGTTGCTGTATTTTCCCATCTGCTGCTTACGACCAAGATTATTTGTGAAGCTTGAGAGTTTGGGGAAGGTAGATAGTAGATCATGTAACGCCTATTGCAAAAGCAATTAGAATATTACTAAAAGACATTAATGCTACAAGTGGTGGGAAATCTGGCTTGATCTATCTCTTGTGAGGATACGAGCTCTGAGGCAGCTTCAAGCAGCATAAGTCTCATTTTGACTCAAACCCTCTGCAGAAAGACCTGTGCAAGTGTTGGACATGCACTGCTATGTCTGGAAAAAGAAACAAGGGAAGGCAGCAGTTGGCATACAGATTCTTCTTCACCAGGTATTGCTGTTTATATCTGTCAAGTTCCAGGTTTTTTAAATTATTCAAGGATACTACAAAGCATAGAAGAATCTTTTTTTTCCAATGTCATATATGAGAGTGTACTTACCCTGGCTGTGGGATGTCCACCCAGACATCAGCCCAGAGAAATACGTCACTCCCAGAACTAAGACTGATGGGAACCTTAAACCAAGAGTTAGTGTCTTGAATTTTGACAGTAATACTCAGTATTGAGTTGTGGATGCCTGCAAGCCTGGGCTGGTATCAGCTGTACCAGTAAAAGTGAAGCTGGTATTTATAGACAGGAAAAGTCTGTGGTTGCCCCAGTTTACACAGCATGGCAGAAAAAATGATTGTCATGCTTGCCTGCTGCTTCCTGACCCCTCCTGCTCTATGCTTCGTGTTTATGCTGTGCTATCCTCTCTGTCCTGTGCTGTGCTCTCTGTGCTCTGCTGTGACACCATGTCTGTACTGGAGACACTCCTCCCACCCCAAGGAACTGTGAATGAGACTCTGATTTCCTGAATCACAGTTGTAGGGCAGCAGGGAGAAGACAAAGACCTGATCTCTTCAATCCACTCTACCACAGCAGGTAGACAATTTAATTCTCTAAGGCTGACAGTATTTTCACAGACACTAAGTTTTACATGAGGAGGTGAAGAAAACTAATTAAACCGAAGCAGAGCCTTGAAAGTGGGCAGAAGATATATTATTTTGTGTTTGTTACATCTGTTCAAGCAGTGTTTTAAACAAATCATGCCCTGTTTGCCAGATAGATTTTCAGTAAATACTTTATCTACTGGTCTGTGTAATTTTAACATTTCATTTTGTAACACACATTGCAATATAACAAAATTATAACAGTGCCTCAGTGAAAAGATGCCAGCTTCTTATTGCAGTGGTTTGAGCTCCAATTCATTTGAATGAAATAAAGCATTTCAAAATTATAAATGATTGATGTCCTTCAACTACAAAATCAGTAGATGCTCATGATTCTCCTCTTTTACTATTGAACTTACTGAAACACAAGGTAAAGTACATTGGTAAAACTAAAACATAAAGGCCATAAAACTGTCATTTCTCTGGTACTGTGGAATATCAACCCCAGAATATCAACAAATACCTGATTTTTCCAGCTGTGCTTTAATTTTGCTGGCATGTTATTCTGTTATCATATGTGCTAGCTCTTGACACATTCCAGAAACAATTTTCTTACATAGAGAAATAGAACCTCTAGTCACTCCCTGAGTTGCACAGACATTTCCCCAGCTTGTTTTCCAAAGAAGAAGCTGTCAGAAGCGCACGAAGCCTGTTGTTGAGTCATTTATCATATTTGAACTGTCTGGACCCCCCAGCTGAGATCAAGACTCCATCAATCTAGACAGTGTACAGCCATGCTGCAGAAGACAATTTTTACCTAATGATTGGGCAGAGTGGGCAGAAAATACAGGGGCATGCTTTACCTCCACTACCAGCTAACCCTGGGAGGAGTCACTGGCAGGCACCTTCCAGACTGATGGTCAGCTCCTCTGCCACCCGGCTCCCAGCATCCTGTCACTGTGAAAGCATAGGGAGACTGCATCCCTCTTCCCCGTGCTGAGCCCACTGAGCTCTCATAGAGAAGATGGACACAGAGTACAGAGGCTGCGCCTCTAGCTGTGCTACTTCAGCTGCCGTATTTCAAGCAGGAGAGATTCACAGACAACTCGAGGTTTGTCTGCTGTGTTAATAACAAATTCCCCCAAATGAGACAGGTGTCATTTAGCACAGCCCTGTACACCAGGACATGGCATGATCTTACCCAGTGCCATGGGGCAAGACCAGTTGCTGCTGTCAGCGTGGGATAAAGCTTCCTCCATTATGCAGCAAGGACGGTTCCATATCCCCATACCATAAGAGCCCTTCCGAGGAGCCTTTGCCCAGCACAGCTGGAGGCACTGCCCATGGCCCTGGGACACTGCCGTGGAGAAGGAATGCACCATCCCGTGGTACTATTTGGCACACGTGATGAGCAATGACAAAGGCCAGGAATTTGTGAGGAGCAATGGACGTGTCCCTGGACATGGTAACTGAGCTCAAAGAGCAGAGAAGGATGTTGTCCTGTTTGCCTTCTTCATACCTGTCCTTTGTGTGGGAGAAGGAATTAGGCTTTCTCAGCTGTAGCCCCAAAAGCAATTCACCACGTGTTCCAGCAGAAACCAATACCCAATGTTGCTCTTGGTACCATCACCGTATGTCTAGATACCCTGATATGTGCCCAACAGGGCTGTGTGGGTGGATCAGGAGCAGTTTTTGGCATTTATAACAAGGACAAATAGGAGAAGTACCATCTTTCATTATGTGTTAGGGTCGTGCCTGAGTAATTACGTCAAGGGAACTTGTATCATAATCATCTCATTAAGTCTCCTTCACCATATGAGATCACATCAGGTTCTGCTCGCCATGTTTGCTTTTTAAAGGTGTGCTCCTGCGGCTGTAATCCAATTTTCCATATGAGGGTTGTGAAATAGAAGCCTTTAGTTCAATTTTTGATAGATCTAATTTTTTTCTTGGAGATATGTAAGTTGCTAACTTTCATAGCTGGATTTGACCTAAATCTGTGAAGGTCAACGATAGCCCTTTGGAGTTTTCGTTTCAAACTATGTATTTCACCAGCTGTGGTATAACACCATTATTCTATAAAAGAAAAAAAATAAAGAATGAAATATTTTTCCTAGTGAAGTCTGACCTTGGTAGGAATTTGCATGTGTTGAGTGTATTTGCACATCTTCATGGGCAGATGATGTAAAACTTAGCTTAATAACCATTAAGCAAAAAAAAAAAAAAAAATCTCAAAAAAGAAACCATGCACCAGAACACAGTGGCCAGACATATGCAAAATAACAAATCTTTAAAAAATTCCCACCAGTAACAGAGAAATTCTTCATGACTGGTAGGCTTTGCTTGAGTCCAAGCTGATAAAAAGTCAATGGTCACGAAGTTGTGTTTTACTGCATATCATCTAAAAAGCAATTTTCCTTGAATTTGCAGGAAAGTTTCATATTTGATTGATTGAATTGCTTTTTGCTTGCATTTCATCTGTACAGATTGATGACTACCTTATTATACATTTCGAACCTGAGCAAATAAACTAATTTTGCTATCATTCTGTTTATGGGGCACCTTCAAGGGATATTTACATTCTTTGTATAATATTTACATTCTGATACACTTGGTTATGACAAATGGTTTTCCTTCAGGTTGTTTACTCTGTTGCGTAGCTCGGCAAAGGTGATTTCACTAAACAATGAGTAATTTTGCTTGTTTGCCCCCTGTGGGTTTGTTTGCCAATCAAAAGTATGCTTCACATGAAAGGACAGGTGCTGTCTAACAGAGCATGCCCACTAATTGACCAGTTAGAGGTGTAAAACTGTACCAGAATTGACATAATGGCTTCTTTTTATTCTTCCCCACTCAGTCTGAGTTAATTGCCTTAGTGTAAGTTGTGCTGTGTCTGTGCTGTTGCAAGGAAACACCCTGACCTGTAAGCATCTCTTTTCCTGACATGCTGTGTGATCTTGTTTGTTGGGGTGGAGCAGCACAGGAGGATACAGATGCCTTCATAGGTAGGAGGTAAGTCAGGAAAGGACATATTTCTGAACACCCCACTAGAAATCATCTGTTCCATGCACCACCCAAGAACTTCCAGGAAAATAAACTTGATACTTAAATTTCCCAAAGATGAATGAAAGGCGTAATTACTCAACTTGGGTTGAAAGCTAAAGTCAAGCAAATAAATCAGATGGCTGCAAGTCAGGTAATGCAATAGTTTGAAGCCAAGTAGGAGCTTTAAACTGAGGAAGGGTAGGTTTATATTAGATTTAAGGAAAAAAATCCCTATTGTGAGGGTCATGAAGCTGTGGCACAGGTTGCCCAGAAAAGCCGTGGGTGCCCCATCCCTGTGAGTGTTTAAGGCCAGGCTGGATGGTTGAACAACCTGGTCTAGTGAAAGATGTCTCTGCCCATGACAGGGCTTTGGGACTAATTGATCTTTAAGATCCCTTCCAAGATAAACCACTTTATGTTCGTGAAATTTTGGGATGTCCCAGGTTTTGCTGATGTCCGTTGGACATGCTCTGAGGATGCAGAGTGGAGCAAATAGCTGAGTTTAGGCAGAGGGTAACAAACCAATATGGGCACTGGGTTTGCAGACAGGACACCAGGGAATCTGATTGGCTCTCACTAACAGCTGACTCAAGTCCAAATGATCTTTATGGAGGAGTTTTCTGGAGATGAAAGAAGCAGCTGTGCTACACACATGGCTAGGGCAACCCTGGTAAGTTTTAATTGGTAGGACTAAGTGTATAACCTGGGACTTGGGATTTTGTGTGTTTGTGATTCCATTCTTGTTTTCTGTTTTTCTTTTGAATTCCTCTTGCTTTGTTTGTTTTGGGGGGTTTTGTTGTTGTTTTATTCACATTTTTGTTTGTTTGTTTGTTTTTTAAAGTGAGAAGCTCACTCAGGGAATATAAGAAGCAGCTACTGAGAGGGGGATTTTACCTTATTGTAAAGGAGCATTCATCATCATCATCATCAATACTTTTTTTGTTTGCCTCTTTTCTCCCATCATCTTCAAGGTGGGAGAAAAGAAGCAGAGGTCCTTAGCAAGCCATAATGCTTCCCTGAAAATCCACAGCTACTGCCGGGTCAGATCCTTAAGGCTTACTGTTCCTTGCTCTGAGAAATGCCTGTATTTTCTCACCAAGAATGTTCTGGGAGTCAGAATGGTGGAGTAGGAATTATAGTCTCCTTCCCCTGTTTTTGCGAGAACCCCACTGGCAGCAAAAGGCTGCATTCTTCCTTGGCAAACCTTCCTCATGGTCCTCTCAAATATTCTTGTAACAAGGATTTCACCCATTGATGTTTCAGGGTAAATAAAGCTTTTCTTGTATTTTAAAGAAAGCATTGGAAATAAATTCCCTTTTGGATGGAGATCAGTATAAATAAGAACCAGAAGCTGAACAACCCTGACTAGTGTATCCCAATTAGCACTGGATTATTAGTCTGCCAGGGTGCCAGCCTAAAAGTAGCTGGCTGCTTTGTAACACAGCTGGGCAGCTCACTAATTGTTTTTATTAACGAAGAAAGATTCCCTTCCTCAGCTGTTTCTTAATGAAATTGTGGGTTCTTCCTTGATTAGAAAATCAAATAAGACTGCATTTGCACACATTTGTGTGACCAATAGATTGCAATTTGGATAAGAACAACATCTGAGTTTCAAATGCAGCTCATGGATAATTAATGCCCATTTAATGGTAATTATTAAATTTACTGACACATGAAATGCTATATCTGACTGAAAGAGATTTGTTAGGTTAGGAATACTGGATCCAATACAGAAAGAAAAATATTAGGAAATAAACTTTGGCATCAACTTAGAATGTATTTATCCTGAAAATATTACATAATTTTATAGTACAAATAAGTATTTCAACAGCTCTTTAAGGAATAATGTGATGCAGTTTGTAATAAGTGTGTGACACCAAAGTGCTACAAAGAGACTGTTATTTCTTGCCCCAGACACTTGATGCAACTGATAGTTTTGTGAGATTAATACTCCTGTCACATAACACTTGCTTCTGTCTAGTGTTATATCTTCCCCTTTATTGTACCTGTGAATCAAATGCAAATAAAATTATGGTGCCAACTAAATTTGACAAGAATAAAATAGTATCCTTAGTCAATTTTGTGATGCCTCTGAAAGGCCAATAGGGAATATTTTTTTTCCAATTTTACTCATCCTATTTAGTGATAGAATGAGCAGCCATTCCCTCACAAGGTCCTGGGCTGGATAGGGCTGGTGCAGACAGCAATCTCCTGCTCTGCCCTTTTGGCTGCTATTTCAGTTCTGTGCTGATGCAAGTGTACTGCAGCAAACCTGCAGAAGCTGAACAAAGAGTGCTTGTCCGCTTGTGGTTTCTAAAATTTTCTTGCAGCAACAGAGGGGGCTGTGAACTGTGTGTGCACTAACCTGAGACTGTCAGTCCCCAAAGGGCACACTGTGAAAGCCATGCCAATTGGGACACTGGGTCAGCCAGGAGAGTGCTGAAAATCAAAAGAAACTTTCCAAATGTAAGTAAGAGCTTGAAACACAGTGTGGAATATCTTATCCTATGTGATTATAGTGCTAGTCCTGGAGTAGGAGGAATTGTGGAAGGCTTTATCTGTCACCAGTCCCATGACCTACTGCCCCACTTATATGTGCCTGCAGGATGCGCTCCATAAGCTGATGCAGTTCTCAGATTACAGCATGGACCACCTTGCTACAGCATTCTGTCAACCCTGGGTCTTCACAAAGCCCTCTCACTGACCCTCTTTCACCTTTTCTGTCAAAGTTGTAAGTATAGGGTCTTCTCCAGGGTGCTGGAGAAGCAGATGTCTATGAGGAGGTATTCATAAAGGAGAACAAATACTGAAAAGGCATTGAGAAGACAGGGAGAAGAGTGAATTATTGGAGGTTGCTCTAGGGCCAGAGTGTGAGGTTCTTCATTTTTAAACAAGAAGGTGTCTCGTTATTTAGTCCAGTAACAGGAGTAATTGTTGGGTATTTTTTTCATGGGACATATTCCTTGAGAAGTGCAGTTGTCTTGTGACAACTTATGTGAGATTTTAAGCAAGAAAGAAGATGATGAGCAGAAAAATGCCCAGGAGGAAGTATTGTTACCTTCCCTCTCACTTATTTCTTATCCACGAGGATGAGAACTCTCTGTGAGGTGAGAGGAGACCCAGGTTCAATGCAGCACTTGCATCCACTTTGGGGACATAATGCTGGACTTCAGTTAAAATGACTGTGAGGCTTACATGTACAGAGCAGTTTTAGCAGGCAGAAGTGATAAACCAGGAGCATCTTGCAGAGTGAGGACCTGAGGAAGGTAAGATGCTGATAGTGCTGTTGTCTTTCTGCTGAGAGGGTAATCTAGTTGTGACTATTCAGTGCATGTCTGCCTACATCCACATCAAACAACTATGGCTCAACTGTTCCCATGAGTTAAAGACCATTTAGCTTTTTGTAAGTCTGCCCCATCACTTCTCTGTTTTTTTTAACCTCCATTCCGGAACAAAACTTCAAAGCTTGGCAAAGAACAGCTGTTAGCAGCCAATGACTTGTTCTTGGTGATAACTTGGGAAATGAAGCCGCCAAATCAGCCAAGAAACTGCTTTTCTATGGGCTGAACTCTAATTAATGAAGAAGAGAGAGAGTATAATGAAGAAGGAGAGAAATAAAAAGGTCACTCCTGTTCAGATGGAGATCCCGAGAACCAGTATGTGCTGGGTCCTCATGAGGAAGTTCCGGAAGATGATAGAGGACAAGATAGGTAGAACTTCTCTGTAGTAATTTCAATTCTTTTAGCCACAGGTTTGTCTGTCTCTTGCAATATAACTATGGTTTAGATGCATTTGGACATTTTAGACACATCGGTGGATAGTTTGCCTTTACCCTCATGTGTTTCTGCAGATGTTGGTTCTAAAAGAGTGGGCTTTTAAAAAAAAAGTTCATGGTGGTTGTTGCAGCAAAAGAGGGAGAGAGGTTTTCAGCATTGATCCCAGGGTAGCCAGGGGCATCCTCCTTTTGGAGAAGTGCTATCCTTTTGGAGAGACCCAGAAATCATCCAAGACCAGCGAAGGCAACTACTCTGACCTGAGTGTGCCCAGGGGATACAAGAGCAGATAACATTTCTAAAGCAGAGTTCAGTGTGAATGGTAGCTGTAGTACTAAGTGAAGCTATGAAAAAATATTATGCAAGTTTTCAACATTTACAAAACAAAGCAATATTTCTCAAGCAGAATATTTCCCCTTAACTGATGCATGAAGTGAGCAATTTTTGATGCACCACTTTTTCCAAACGTACAATAAATAAAATGTCAGTGGCTGCAAGAAAAGACTGAAAAAAAATATCTTAAAATAGTTACCTAACCTGCACCTTTTCCTTTCAGCTGCTATAATTTCTCTGCCACTCAGCAGCCCAGAGAGCAATGCTCAGCATGTTTTACAAGCACTTCATGTAACTTGCGGAGAGGAATAAAAAGGTCATCTTTCTAATGCTGTGTAATCCTGCTCACTATTAAGTACTAAAGGTACTTATCTTTGAACCAATAGACTGAAAAAAACCAGAGTGGGAGTCATGAGCATTTAAAAAGGGTTCTGTTGGGCATGTATGTGATTAAAGCCAAGAACAGTCCTTTGCTGAGAGAGACACACTATATATTTTCAAGTTGTAGGACTTGTGTAGTCTTGTCTATGTTATAGCATATATCCTCAGCTGTGTCCAGTGGAGCTATGGAGTGGATTTGCCTTCGTGTCTGCTGCGTATATTGATTATCTGAGCAAATGATGCTAAAGCAGCTAAGTCATGTTTACCCAAATTGAAAAGATAATTGGCCAGATCCATCCCTGATGTAACTGTTCTAATCAGTGCAGTTCTGTCAAGGACAAATTTGTCTCGCAAGAGGGAGAATTCCCCACGACATGCCTGTTAAACCAAAGCAGTTGCCAAAAATAAATCAGGAAAAATAAAGCAGCTTTCCAATAAAAAGCACATCTTTTCTAAGTTTGTGCTTCCCAGAGAGGATCCAGCAAGACACTGTTGGAGGACACCTTCCTGTGGCAGGGTGATGCTGCAGAGCTCTTCTGGCCACTGCTTGCCCAAGTGGTTGTGCTGCAGAGACTGCTCTGATCAGGCCCCCAAGAGGCCTGGCCTGGGTCTCCATTGTGGGGTGGGCACAGGCTGGTGCAGAGGGGAAGTGAGTGGAAACCTCCTTGTCTCTTCCCCAGCTGTACTCCTCAGCAAAGCAGGAGCACGCATCTGGGCTGACAGACCCAACAGGCTTCTGTCACCATGCCTGTGTCTAGTGCCACTTAGAGAGGATGTGAATGAGAGGCAGCTTGTTAGTGAGGTCGAAACAGAGCCTGTTTATTTATCAGCATAAACATCCCCGGGGGGCTGGATTGAATGTTTGCATGCTGGGGAAAACAGATTATGCCAGCCGAAAGGATGAGTCAGTCCTGAAGGGAGACGCATCTTGCATTCAGCTTCTGCGCCTGCCAAACTGCCCTGCACCCTATTACTGGGTAGGCTTGAGGCTGGAGGGTGATTTTCTAGTACTAGTGGGTATTTTTAGTCAGGTTCTCTCTGACATCCTCTCTTAAATGCTAGCCATTAATGCAATGCACATCCTGTTTGTGTCATTTTGTCCTTAGAGTTTTCTCGATGGATGGATTGTTCTGTAATGCAGATAACACTAATGAATAAATAAATGTCAACTCGATATTTCATAAAGTAAAATACTATAGGCTGTTCTCAGTAACACGCTGAAGAAATTTCACCTTTACAGGAATTCTGGTCTCAATTTCAGTGTTTTCAAATCTATCCAGTATAAATCTGAATGAACAATTCCTTATGAATAATTTATAGAGCAGATTTGACCCACTTTTGCATTTGCAAATTACTATAATTCCTCTGTAATGGTTGTGTTTTCCCCTCCAGTTTTTTCCCTGCAAACCTAGATTGAGGCCAAGCAAGGCTACCTAAAATAAATGGTAATTTAACTCTACCTACTGCTTGCTTCCAGGCTATGGATGCAACACTTCTATGAGAAAATATGGTATGGAAAATACAATTTGATTATTTAAATTTTGTATAGTTTCTCTTTGAGGAAAAATCATAGAAGTAATTGTTTTTCTTGCTGAGAGTTTTATTCAACTATCACTGAACACTTCTAGAATTTTATCTTGTGATTGGTCATCTCTGCATTACTATTGTTGCTAATTCGTTAATAAAGTTAATTTCTTAAAGAAGCTCTTTAAAAACAGTAACATGCATAGAAATTTCAGTTTTTACTGCAGAATAATGTATTTGCCTCCTCTTCCCAAGGCTTCATCTTTGAGCCTCAGTTCTAGAAAAATTCTGCCCTCATTCCTGATTGATGCAATACAGACAGAAAACACATTTATCTGTGGCTCTTCAGAAGGCTTTAAATTCTTCTTTTTCCTGACATAATTTAAACAATTAAATTGTATTTTCACAGTATTTCTCATGAGCTATGTAGATATAATTTTCCCTCTTTCTGTTTTTGATTAATTATTGCTGCTCCTGAGTGCTGTCCTGAAAAGATGAGGAGCTCTTGAGTGTTCTGCTCTGTATACAGTTCAGGAAGGGAGTTTCTAACTGTGCATGGGGGAATGAAACCACATACACCTTTAATAATCCCAGTGGTTCTGATACAGAGAGTTGTTTTATCTGTCAAACAGCTCTTCTGAAATCTTTCAGCTCTTCAATTTGTTCTTCTGTTTGCTTTTTAGAATACAGTGTGGCAGCCTGTTTTTCAGCCTCAATAAAGTGGAGAATTAAGCACTCATCGTTTAAAAGGATTCTTATCCCTTTATAAAGATAGATAGCTTGGTCGTGGAAAGCAGAATATAGCTTCTGAAAGAAATGGGAACTATGTACAAATGAGGCAGTAAAAATAAATGACACATTACATTCACTAGCCAAGCAAGATGTTACAGTCTACATAAAGGCTAAGATGCTGACTTCACAGGACCTTGTGAGCAGAGCTTCTGTAGGCAGAAGCAATTTACAATTATTGCTACATTAATGACAGTATGTGATAAGTGAATTACTGGGACGGTGGTAAATGCTATTCTCATTAAAAGTCAATCTATTTTTGGCACTAAACCCATAGTTTCCAGAGATGCCTACATATTGAGCCATTAAAAAAATGTCAGTCTGAGCTATCATCTGGCAAGAGGAGTCTCAACTGAGAGTGAAACCTTATTTTAGTAGGTACTGAAGAGTAAATCTTTTTTAAGCCACTGGAAAATCATACATATGTAAAATACTGGAAGACGCCTTTCTATTAATTTCCTGCAGAAAGGCAGAGGAAGTAGGTTAATGATCTTTGAGTTACAGGTTCAAGCTGTTGAAGTGCAGCTAATTTTGAAAAATGAAGTGCCCTGGAAAGAGGACTTGGGGCATTTTATATTTTGGATGTTGGAAAGATAGTATTAGAACCTCTCCAATATCTAACTTGCTCAATCATGGAGTGGGTTTGCCTTTTAGGTGTTATCCCTATGGTGTTGACTATTTGTACCTCTGAGAAGGACATAGGCTTCCATTTGGTTTAGGTGACCTGGCGATCGTTGCTGGAAGAAATATTTCTAAAAGACAAAACCTATGGAAGGGGTCTCCTCTAGAAAATACTGAGCTAGCAAAAATGTGGGGGAAACGGGGGAGAAATAACCATGAATAGCAATGGCTAACATTCACTTCTCACATAAAGCTGAAGAACTATGCATGCACTCCTAAATTTTTTGTAGTTTTAGAAAATTGTAATGGTGGAATGTTACTGTACTTCTTAAGGGGTCTGGTCAAGGAAGTCCAATAGGCAAGTAGACCACATAGTTTTTGAAGATTGTAGTTGAACAAGGATTCTAACACAGGCTGACCCTTGGAAAGCATTCTCTGATCAATCATGGATCAAAATATATTATCTGACTTCTTGCTTGTGCAAGCACCTGCCAGCAAAGATTTGTCTCAGCAATTTGACTGGAGTGCTAAGACTCTCTAAAATATGAAGGGTCCTTGGGAGATGTGAATAGGGACACTAACATACTCACATCCCAGGAAAGGGATTTCTGACTGGGGGAAAGACCAGCGGGACATGCAAAACAACAGGAAAGAAGGTGTTGCTGAGCCAGCTGAGAGGTTCCATTTATTTTATTCTGTCTATTTTGTTCTTAGTCATCAACTAAGACAACACAGATAAACATAATTAGCCTCTTTCAGCCTTAGTCTTATTTACTCTTAAATAGCTATGAACTGTGATAATAACCCTGCTTCCTTACTGATTATTTCACATTTCTATGTTTTCTTATTAGGTAGCTCTTGTGACACATGATATTTTTGGGTTAAGACCCTTTCTGATTCCCAAATTTTTCTGAACTAAGATCAGACCTGACTGGAGGGAAGTTGTTAAAGCAGTGGTGTGGTACAATAAGGCACTGTTGCCTCAGAAGCCTACTGGGAACACAAATGTTTCTGAGAAACTCAAAGGCCCAGGTAAAAGGATGGCAATATTTGACTGGCTGTAATCTTGAGATAATGTGTAAATGCACTGCATTCCTTAGGGATGGGTGTCCTCCCTGTGCTGACAGACTGTAAAAAGAGGCTCTGGTGCTGCTCAAGTCACAGGGTCTCATCCTGACCGAAAGGCTTCCCTCCTTCACTGCATTTGAAAAACATACCCCCAGTGAAGTGCATGCTCATTCAGGGTTTGAGCAAGCTCCTCAGGGGGCCTTTTTTTCCTGGAATAATTTCTGTCTGTTCTTCAATTACACTTTGTGCAATAGCCTCATGTTTCTCATTGACATGTTGACATAACTGTAGTGAGCTATCATGTAAAGAGGTACTGCACACATTAATAACATTGGATGTTTTGTGAATCTTCAAGAATCTCCTAGGAATGTTAATGAATCCTGTTGTTACTCATTCCATCAATGGCCTTTGGAGGTTTTTTTTGTAAGAAAAAGATGTAGTGCAAAATGTTTTAAAATGTTTATTGTAAAGAGCTGAAAGTACTTTACTACTGAAAGAGACTTAAAATAAGATTAATACTCTTCTCTGTAGCACACAACTTTAAAAGAGAAAACATAGTTTGAAATGCAATTTCAGTTTTCTTAACTTGGGATTCCTATTTGAAGCTCATGTTTGAATAAACTGAATTTTTCTCCACTATATCCAAAGGAGCTGCTGTATTTTTACTGATATCTCAATTAAGATTTCTAGTGTTCATATTGCAAAGGAATCAGATTGCCCACCACACATTTGTAACACAAAAATGTTGGAAGTTGGAAGATATTATTTGTCCCTAAAGTTGTATGTTTTAGCCCAAGTAATAAAGCAGATAAAATTAAAATTTGATTTAGGGTTTTTGAATGGCACTTCATTCAAATAAAGAAAAAAATGTGGTGTTCTTTATTTGAGAGGTGGTCTTTTGTGTTTTTAAGCAAAAATCTGATAAACTTGAACTTAAAATAATGGAAAATTGAATAGGAAGATAAAAAAATTCTTCATTCATAGAATATATATGAACATATATAAAATTTATAAATATTTTATTTGTACATCTATATATACATATACTCACAAAGGCACAATATGCTTTATACATGATTAGACTTCAAAGGCATATTTCAGTTTGACAACTGAATTAAATAATAGTTTGCACACTGATGAGTAGTCATTCATATTTTACCTTCTTCAGTGAGTTTATAAGTTCATATGGCCCAAAAAGACTTTTCTCACCCCTCTTCATTGAGTAAGAACTTTAATTCTTCCCATCTGGCTTTTAAATAGGAAACTACTTAAAGTTATTTCTAATTTTTAAAGCTTCAGATTTAAAGTACAAGTCTCTGGAGGTGCATATGTGTTGTCCCATTGGAACACAGCTGGATTTCATACCCAGTCCTCCTCTGCTTGCAAGATGTAGCGTGTTTGGAAGTTGTCATCTGGAACACGCTCGCTGCTCATTAGTATGAGCTGATCTGAACTGTGTGCATGGTTTCAACCCAGTATTCCCTGCCCACACAGAGGTCTCCAAAGGAACCTTTGTGATCTCTCCAGCCCTTACACCCTCATCCTCTCCTGCCTTCACATACACATTGGGCCCTCAGCTGCACGCTGTGTTAAAGGCTGTTTCTGATGGAAAGCCATCAACAGCCTCTGCCTTCAGACTTCCCCCAGTCTGGACCTTAAAGAAGTAAGCAGCCCGGGGAAAGCCCAGAAGCACAGGAGAACGTGGTGTACATGGCAGCTTCAGGAGCCCTAACCTTGAGTTCTGGCCTAGGTCCAGGAAGACATTCTTAGCAACTGGCTTAGATCTAGCACAAAGCTACGTAGGAGTTGTGTGAGGAGAGGAATTATTAGGGGCTCTGGGTGGCTGTTTTGAAAAGGATTGGATTGAAACCTTAAATGTAACATTTTGCCGTTTATTGCTTTCTCTTTTTTTGTTTTGTTTTGTTTTTTGTTTTAAGGCTTTTTTTTATTTTAAACAAAAAGCTTCATTGGAATAAAATGCATTCTAACTGTGGAAGCTCTTCATCTTCTGTACATGCTCTTACTCAGTCTTTCAACTTTTTTTCATGGGGCCAGAACTGGTCAAACCTATGGCCCACAGTGGTAGCCTGGCATGGTCAGCCTCCTGGGCCAGGTTGGTAGAGGTCACTCGTGCAGCTGTGAGCTGTGTGAGGCTAAGACAGAGCCAGTACCACAAGCAAGGATGCAAGGACTGGCCACTTGCCTTTCCTCTCTTGCTGTGCTGAAAACAGTATCCAGAAGCTGAGGGTAGTGCAGCTATTCCGACAGCGCTTGGGATGCTCTCAGTGCCAGAACTGAGGGTCCCTATATTGATGACATAAGTACGTATGTTCCTTTGTTAAAAAATTGGTGCTGGAGCCATTATTCAACCTTTTCTGGCCAATATTGTGTGATGTCAGCCAGCAGGAGGTAGGTACTATCACCTACTGTGTGGCTGGAGAAAAATGATTGGTGTTTCTTTCCAGTGGTAAGGAGAGTGTGCCAACATACACTCTCCCAGATGGTGCAAGCACACTTTCTAGGTTTGGTCACAGTGCCGTGGGGTGGTGTTTGGGTAGCAATAATCTGTGTAATGACAAGGTGGAAGGGTGTTCCTTGTGGTTTCTGCCCACAGTAAGCGCTGTACGCAGAGGAAGAAAACTTACAGCTTTGTCATGGAAACTGTATCATAAAACCTTGTAATGATGGCCAAGCAGAGAAGCAGAATGCTCCAGATGACTTCGCATACTTGTTTGAATGAAGCACATTCAGATGATTTCAAAGACAGATAAAACTTCTCTTCAGAAGCCATCACCAGACACGTTGCAGGTGTACACACATGTGGAGAGTTTCATGAGGGGCTGTAATTTTAGCTCCAGATAATTGTGATGACTTCTTCAGTGTTTCACCCACACCATATTGAATAATGGTAATAGTGGTTTAACTAACAACTTTCTATGATCTCGTTACATGTTTTCCTCATGGCCTGTACTTTTTGTACTATGTCTTCAGATAGTTATTTCTAGGTTAACTCATCAAATTACCCTGTTAATATAAAAAAATGAAGAAGTGCTTTTGTAAATGATGTGTAATGTAAGAAATCATCTGACTTCTAGTGAAAAGAGAAGGTGTAGGAGAGAAAAGGCAAAGTGGATGTCTTGGTACCAGAATGGAAGTTGAAATACATCCTGTGCATACCCCCAGTGCTGTCTGGGACTCAAAACCTCACACTGGGCAGGGCAGTGTCTAGAGCTAGCCTGCAAGAAACTAGGAAGGGTGGAGTCAAGACACTTGTTCACCTCCAGATGCCAGAAACTGAAGGAAATCCTGCAGGGTAGCACTGTTATTCTCTCTGTTTGCAAAACATATTCCTGAACATATGATACTGTAAGTATTCTTCTGAGGAACCAACACCCATTCAGGTAAATAACAGAAGTGCAACCCAGTGCATTTTAAACACCACATTAGATGCTGATACCCTCCCATGGAGCCAGAGACCTGAACCCACATCCCATCTCACACTGGAGGGTCTTCACCCTTCCTGAGGCTGCAGAAGGCTGGATGAACAAATGTCTTGCTGCTCCTTGTTATTTACTTTGTTTCAAAAGTAAATGTAGAAAGTGGTGCTCTTCCAGGGTTTGGGTTCTTTCCTGGAATGGTGAGTTGAACATTTCCAGGATGCAGAGGACTTAGGCAATTCATACAAGAACCTGGATTTTTAAGTCATATTTGTGGTCCAAATTTTCACACTTGGGTGCCTGCGTAGTATAGTGTGGAGCAAAAACAGGACTGAAGAAAAGACACGTTTCCCATGGGGTAGGTCATCACTGACAACAAATGCAGTCTCATTATCCTTTTCTTACCACATTTCCCATGGAGGAAACCTAGAGTGAGATTTGCCATAGGGTACCTCAGTATATCTCTTTTTTATTCACACTGGGACAGCAAGGAAAAAAAAAGAACAAAACAAAATTCTTCACTTTCTCCCTTGGTATCACTGCTCTGATGTTGTCTTTATTCTACAACTTTCAAGTGGTTTCCACTGGGACTGACCACAGTAAGAAAGAGAAGAGAGAAATGCTTTTTTTTTACAAAAAAAACCCCATCTGCTTAATGCTGTCAACTAGTCTGCCCTGTGAAAGCTTCATTTTTTTTTCCCTCCAGTTGCTGCCTCTACAGCCTCTGCCTCTCTCACAAAAATGTTCCATTTCTGGGCATCAAGTGGCAAACATTGTGTGGCAGCCATAGGCTCCCTGACAAGTTAGATCAGAGAAAATATTCAGTGATTCCAGCTTAATAAAGTGAAGCAGCTGATATTTTGGATAGACTGAAGCAAAGCTGCCAATATGATTGGGCATCATGGTTTTGACTCTTCTTGTCTTGGAAAGAAGAACGGCCTCTTGTTGACCAGGAAAGCAGGCTCTGATAGGCTCTGGAGCAGCTTTAGGAAATTGCTGCCAACTCTAGAAATTTGAAAGACCCACGGACAGATTAATTATTAGAGAAAAAAGATCCTTGGGATTCACCGTGAGATCCTCTGACCTCCAAATGTCTTAAATCATTGATATAAATGAACAGCTGCAGTAACACAGTGTGGTGGGTTGACCCTGAGTGGATGTCAAGTGCCCACCAAAAGCACTCTGTCATTCCCTTCCCAGCTGGGCAGGGGAGAGAACATAAAAGGCTCGTGGGTCAAGACAAGGGCAGGGAGAGGTCACTCAGCAATAAGTGCCATGAGCAAAACAGGCACAGTTTGGGGATATTACTTGTTTCCAATCAAATCCAAGTTGGTTAATGAAAAATAAACCAAGTTCTGCCAGTAAACCTACTCCAGCTTGGATTCCTCTCTCCAAAGAGTCACAGGTCCTGCCAGGATCCTGCTCCAGTGTAGGCTACCCATGGGGTCACAGCCTTGTTCATGCATCCACCTGTTTCTTGGAGGGTGGGGTACTCCAAGGGCTGTTGGTGGATCTCAGCTCCCCCGTAGGCCTCCAGGGGCTATGCCTGAAGCTCCTCTTCCCACTTCTCCTTCCTTGACCTTGGTGTCTGTAGGGCTGTCCCTCTCACATACCCTCACTTCTTTTTCTGGCTGCAGCTGATGTTGCGCAGGTGTTTTTTTCCCCCTTTTAAAACCTGTTGCCCCAGAGGAGCTACTACCACAGCTGTTGGGCTTGGACTCAAGCAGCAATGGGTCAGTCTTGGAGCCAGCTGGCCTTGCCTTTGCCAGACATGGGGGAACTTCTGGCACCATCTCACAGAAATCACCCCTGCAGCAAAACCTTGCCACACAAACCCAATATGTGCAGTTTTGGTGTGTGCAAATAATTTATGGTTAAATCCAACCAGACAGAGTGCCAGGAGACAAATCATATCCAGCTTAACACAATCAGAAAATTTTATCTATTAAACACACTTTCTGCCCAGCTCAACCGGTAACAGTTAAACTATAAAGGAATTAGCCTGAATGCAGAATCTAAACAGGTGCAACAGGTGAAACATATTAAACTATTAATAATTATTAATTAACTATTAAAATTCTAAATCTAAGTCCATGGAGCCAAGCCTCCCTTGCTGGGCTTTTCCTCCCTTTTTTGCTGCTGAAGGAAAGGAAGGGTTCCAGGACACTGACCAAAGGTAAAGCTTCAAGTAGACTGATCACACCAACTACCAAAAATTGTAAGCTAGAGCTGTCATGATAGCAACATCCTTCCTCCATTTCTTGTTTTAATTCAAACTGGTAGTCACAGAACGTGATGAACTTTGCATAAATCACCAATAGTAATACTCTTCCAAAGGTAATCCCAACATTAATATCCCAGGCAGGGCAAGAAATAATTAAAATATAGTAAACTGCGTATACAGGTTTCCAATATTAATGTGGAGCACCTTAGTCAATAAAAGAGTAGTTTTAGTTCATAGAAATTAATATTTAAAATAAATACTATGCATTTTCTTTCAGTTGCATTTTTTCCCTTGCAGTATTAATTCTTCTTGACAATAATGACATTGTTTTCTCCAACACCTTTCATTTTCCCCTTATAAGAGCTGAAATGATGACACACATCACACATCCCTCCCCCATCCCTGGGCAGCAACATATAGCTCCACAGAAACATCTCAAATGCCTAGATAGCTCTTTCCACAAAAGAATACAACTTCAACCCCCTTTATTATGGGCCCAGCTCATCTGCCCCTCTTCATGCTGAAGAGCTTGTATAAGAAAACTGAGACTCCCCACAGGAGGTGGCAATAGCTGATACATGTCTGCAGCTGTCAGACAGAGCAGCACGTCAGGGAAATGCTTTCACATCCTCCAAGATTTTGTTTTCTAATTAGCTTTGATATGTAGCCATCTCTGAGCCTGACCCTATTCATGCACAAGTTCCTGTGACATCTCGTTACTGTTTACAGGCTTCCACAATACAAACACAAAAGCAACTCAGGGCGAGCTCACCAAATTCCTCACATATTTGGATTCAATAAAAAGATTAGTGATTTTAGATCACTAAGGAAGAAGCCAATTAGCTAGATAATGCTTGATCCATCTCCTAGTATATAAAAAAAGGAATGGAGTTTCTTGGCCACATCTTGGAATTTTCTGTGACTAAAGAAGGCTATTTTGTAAATAATTGAATTGAATGAAGAGAGATAATGATGCAAACTCAATAGCTTTACTCTTTTAAAAAAAAGTAATGGACTGCCCATGAATAAGGCACAGCCAAATGCCAGTGTTGGAGAGTTACAGTCAAAGCCAGGCTTTGACATCTGGCCCCTGAGCTTGCCAGGCTTATTCAGTGAGGGATTGCAATGGATGTTAAAAAAGAGAGAGCGAGCTGAGTAGGGATACAAAACACCCACCTTTCACTCCCATCTCTTCTCCTCCTCCACCCCCATATGTCACAGTGCTAGTGAAAAGAAGGATACCCTGCCAAATTAGCAGTTCAATTCCATGTCTGTGACAACATCTTTGGAACACGAAAGCTGTTCTAAAACCTAAGCTTGTATCAAAGTCTAATCTGTGACCTATGAGACAGGATGTGTTTGGAGCGGAGCTCAGAAAACTGGCCTTTTCAAGGCCTACAGAATCAGGTCATCCAAATTCAGTGTGATCACACCGCTGTAAAAATGATGTTCTCCACCACTCTGTTACTGCTTGACAGTGCATGGTGTCAGAAGGTTGCTAGTGAAACTCGGGGTGCCCGATGATACTGGGCATCATTAATGGCTGATTGAGAACTGCTAGACTTCATCTTGTGGTTCTCTGGTAACTGCAGTTGGCTCTTTTTTATTTCTTTAAGAATATTCTTAATCTTTTCTAATGGGCTTATAAACTTTAGCAAATAGCTGCCATTTAGAGCCTCTCTATATTTTGATGCTGAGGGAAAACAATGTGAATTAAACACAGTGATTTTTAAATTGGTTATTGAAGTTACGTTAATCCCCCAAACCAGCAGAAACTATTATGCAAAATGCAACTCACTTTCAGTCACTATAATTTGCTTTCCTTTAGACTTTAGAAGTGATTTAAATTAAATTGAATTTAGCCTTGTTTCTTTCTGAATAAGAGTGTCCATATAAAAGGTTTAATCTGGTTTTATGGTTATTTAGATTAGCTTTACTGAGGAAGATGAGAGAAATTACATGGGAAAAGATAGAGACTACAGAAAAGCCCTTTAGAGTGTGTAAACCCTTATTTTAGCGTTTCTACAGAAACTGCAGATTCAGTGGTCATTTTCTGTAATTAGAATGTCATAGTAGTATTGAAATAATTTCAATGTAGGCTTTTATCTTGGTAAAATTTGTACATATGCATATTTATCTTTAAAATCAGTGGATTAAACAAAAGTATGAGAGTCAGCCACCTGTGCTAATACTCGCAAGGTTCAGGCCTTGAAGTACAAAGCAGGATACAGCAGAAGGAGAGACCTAGTAGCACTGTTGTTTATCCATTTCTAGGCTCATAAGAATACAAAGAAATTTATTTATTTTTTCAGCTTTCGCCAGGGATTCATGCCTCAATTTCCCTACTGTGGACATCAGTGACTAACTGTGAATTAAGGGGCCTGGGGCCCCTGGATGTGAGTTTTTTCTTCTGTTATCAAAGTCCCATACCAGAAAAAGGATTCGAACCTCTTGCTCAGTTTCTCGTGTTATTTATTAGTTTCTTATCAAGTTCAAAGCGCAGCCTGTACCTGGCTTGTCACTGTGAAATCCATGCTACAAAAGGCAGGAGATCTCGTGTGCAGCCTGTTTTTAAAGACTTTTTACCCAATAATCAACTACAATGGATGATATTTTTAATTCTGTACCAATAACTATCAACTCTAACACCTTTCTTCTACCTCAAACCTATTCTACGAATGACTCTGTGCTTACCTCACAGCAGAAGATGGAGGGGAAGAAGGAGAAAGAGGGACCCAGGGACAGTGCCCGAAAATCTCCATCTTGTCTCCATTCACCTCCATACTACAAAACCCAATACTATAAATTTTCACCTTGTGATAAACTAAACTACAATCTGTTTCACACTTTTGATACTTTCAATTCATCCAGGATGTTGGAAGCTTCTTCCAGGGGCACAGATCAAAGACTGTGTCCTCTTGGGGTGCCAAAGGGGATGTCAGACCCCTCAGGGCAACAGGAGGGGCTTTCCAACTCTCCTGGACTCCAACAGTGAACATCTGCAGTGTGGACATATCTGTCTCTCTTCCACAGTTTTTTACAACTTTTTGCAACTTGTCTTTTTTTACAGAAGACAGCTGTAATAGTCTTGTTCCTTACTCGTGGACGACTGTGGAAATCACCATGTGTAAGTGGCCTCTCCTGCCCAATTATCACTGATGGCCCAGAAATTAGGCTTATGCTCCTGCAGCATGTGCAGGAGTTCCCACCATGCTTCAAACTGCTTCTGGTTTTAAGGGAAGAGAAAGGATAGTGCCATGGTCTGAAGCACCTTCCTTTTTAGTCTCCTCTTCTAAAAAGACTGTAACAAAACCCAAGATGTATTTTTTCTCATAAAACAGATAGGACTTTGGTTAGCTACAAGCAATGCTGAGAACCGAAGTCAAATGTGTGCTACCAGTTCAGGCATTGACCCTTCCAGTTATGAATCCCAGTTTTCCAAGGCGATCAATCAGTAGCAGACTTCTACAGAAGCCCTAAGTGAAACCGTTCCAGGTGGTATCTCTGCCAGACTCAAGTGTAGCTCTGAGATCAATAGGGTGAAAAAATTGGGTAATGGTTCATGTGTTCACTATCTGCATTGAGCAAAGATGCAAGATTTCACACGCACTTTTTTCACACAGCACTCTGTACCACTGCACCCCTTTCCCCTGAGCAATTTATTAAGCTTGTCATTGGGTTGCTCTGTGGTGTGTTATTAAGTGTAACTATTCATAAGCCGTGTGGAGATTGCCCTCTCTGAAAACTCAGTACTACAGCATTTTGAAGAGCACACTATCCCCTCTATCAGAGAAAGGGTGAGATTAAGCTCTCCAAGGAGCATTACTACCAGAAGTCTGGCAGTCTAGCCTGACCTCGTGAGAGTAATTCAACTGTGGCAGTGACAGACAGAAGAGGAACTGGACTTGGCCCCAAAACTAGAACCATTTGGAGAAAACAGAAGCGTAGTGAAGGTAGGGAAGAAAGCAAAGAATCACTTATATAACACTACTCACAGCTTCAGATTTAAAGCATTTTATTGCATTGCCAACATCACACTTTTATTCTGTCCAAGAACCCAGTCAGCTAGATTTCATGCAGTAGCTGTTATCCTCATATCCAGATGTGCTTTAGTGTCACTAGACTGGGAACACCAGGACCCTGTTTGAGCTGAATCCATATTTTCCAGAAGACCATGTCTGATGATCAAAGCCTGGGATCAATTTTTTCTGGCCTTCCTGCTGAAGATTTGACTCATCAGAATTTAGGCTGAGTCTTGAACAGCACATCATTTTGTAAAATAAGATCAAGGCACAGTTGAGAAGTTCCTAAATGGTGTTTGTGAAAGCCTCATGATGCTTACTCCCTGCCCAGATTAGTTTTCAATGACTTGGGAACAAAAGAGTATTTAAGAACTTTGAAAGCAGGCTACACATAATTTGGTCCAAGGGAATACTTCTCCTTTGCCTCCCCATGGTTCCTAGCTTGCTGAAGCAGCTGAAAGGCTTGAGTTTTAGTGATAAAATGTTCTCAAGTGCCCAAAGTTATGCTCCAGTGAAAGGCTAAATGTTACTACTTAGTCGGAACTGAGCATCCAGCTGTTTATTTTTCCCAGAAACCTTAACAATTTACTTTCAAACATACAGCTTATGAAGGAGGCCCTCCTCTGCACAGTGATGACTGTCAGAATCTCTGAGGAGACATGGGCCACTGGTGCTCCTATTCAGCAAGTTTGGCTCTACCCAAACTCCAGCAGAGTACTCTGTAGGTCTGCAAGTGATGGGCAAGGACATTGTGCCAGCACCTGTAGGGGAAAAAATGCAAGCTTCATGAGCCAGGACAGGGAACAGGGATCAGTCTTCCTCTGAAATGATGGTACCTTCCGAAAGGGTGGGCATACTTGTTGCCAGTTATCCGGCTGTTTATTCACCTGGATAAAACTGCAGAAGGGATTCTGTATATTAATATCAGAGCCTGAGTCTTCTGTTTTACAGGTAAGTGCATGGATTACCACGTTTCCTGAAGTGCACATACTCTCTGATTTTTCCCAGAGTCTTAAGAGCTTTCCTACATAGTGTGATTGCATTGAGAAAAGGCATGGACACTGGCCACATCCAGATTAACTTCCTTCTTTACAGACATTGAAGAAAGTACCAGAAGATGTTGTCTATAACCACACAAGCTGAAGAAGGAAGTTGCCTTGATTTCCTACTTTCTTCATTGCCATGTTGGCACTTTCAACCCTGCTTCTGCAAAGAAGGGACTGTCTGTATCATTGCAAAACTGACTGTAGGTTTCTCTCTAGTGAGCAGGACATGGTGCTATGGATCCAGACTGCATGCATACATATCTATTGGTACTTGTGTGTGTGTGTATGTGTATGGATGGATGTGAAAATATATGTGAAAGTCTTGCCTCAGTTAAACTCTGCTGAGGGACAAGTGTTTGAAACCTTTCATTGTACTTAGTGTCTCCAAATGACAAGACTTAGATGACTACTACTGAAGGTAGCATGTCTGTTTATAATTGCCCTTTTGTGGCTAAATCTCAGTTCTGGGTTCCACCCCGAGAGCCAGAAGTCCTGGCAGAGGCCTTGCAGACAGTTATTTTGTTATTTTCAAGTGCACATATCTTTTATTGGATCCAGACCTCAGATATCAAAACAGGCTTGCTGTCTGCTTCTCATGTAACCTAATGCTATGAAGAAGACAGAGTTAATTCATGTATATTGTCACACGGGGGGTTGGTTATGTACCAACAGGAGCTAAAGAGCACAAGAGGTCAAAGGAAAGATATGTTAAAAGTTTTGCATCATGTTGTTATGTGCACCTACATTATGGGAAGGGGAAGAGAGGTTTAAAGGTTTCTCACAGTTGGGCCACATTCCTTCCATGATTATTTAAGTATTACACAAAGCAGATTCTAGCTCACTCAAATATCCGATTAGTGAAGAAAAGACTGGCAAGGAGAAGGCGTTCAGTGTGTGAGGTTAATTATGCTGGAATGAAATGTGCTTTTGAAAAGTGTTCTGGTTCAGCAGGGAAAGGTTTAGGCACCTAGATTCCTCCATGGATTTTCTTTCTTGGTTCAGAATTGTGTAGACTTCACAGAGTTTACAAAATATCTAAACGTAAAGCTCTTGCTAAAGAAGTTATGCTGGTCTGGAGTGTGGAAATGCAAACTTACATGCAATATATTCTGGTAAAAGATGCCAATGTAAAGGGTGGTGTTTAGAAATATGGTGTAGTGCTGCCTAGAAAATAATTCATTTTTGGAGTATCAGCTGCCTGTTCGTTAGGTAGCTTTGACAATCTAATTTCAGTAGTGTAGACTAAGCCACAGAGAGTCAGCTTTTCAGTCATGCAGTTTTGTTTGCCAGCAAGTTCATGAAACCAATGCCTGTTGAATCTAGATCAATACTTTAGTGCAGACTGTTTGTCCCTCTTACCTTGCTCTGGGTCATGGACCAGTCTCTCAAAAAGGTGGACTGCTCTTGGTTGAAGTAAACAAAATTATGTGCTTCGGGAGCTCCAGCTCCAGCCAGCTGTCTCATTTAGTCCAAGGGATGAGACTAGACCTACCTGAGGTACTGCTCCCTGAAACTGGGGTAATGTGTCCTGCAGATCCTTAACTCCAACTGTCCCACCCTGTGGCTTCATTCCTATTACACATCACTTCTTACTAATGCAGATAGGCACCAGGCTTTGCAACCAAGACTTTGGAACAGAAGGGAAAACAATACATATTAAAGCATTTCTATTCCTCATTCCTACGTGGCTTCAGTGTTGGATTTTGTCACTGAGCAGCACAGGCATTTTTGCCACTTAAGATGAAGATTTGCAGAGTGATTAGATTTGCATTAGGCCTTTCATAGTGCCTTTATTATTTCATAAGAGATTTTAGCTTCCTCTGCATGGGTAAGCAGAACTCCTTGTCTTCCTTTGGGACCCGTGGCATGAGACAGAGAAAGGCTGCTGCAAATAAATCAACAGTATTTTGACTCTACTGAAGAGACCTCTTTTTGTGGGAAGAGAGATCTGTGTCTTATGTCATTTGCAGTTTCAGTGCTGGTCTAATCTAGCATGGTCTATCCCCTAAAATAAATGCAGATTGAATTCTGTAGATTTGCCCAAAGGGGACTACAGATCAGATTGTTCTAAACTGCTAGAAAATAGATATAATTATATTGGTTATGTTCGTTAGAAGAAACACTTGTTTCTTCTGTGAAATTGTAAGTTGTATATTGATTAGCAAAATATTTAAGGATGGAAAACAAGGGCCAGTCGTGATGTGGTTACTGCTTCATTTTTGGGAAATAAGCTGCCTGGAGAACTGACCTGGGTTGCACAAGGAGACAGCCCAGTGGGTAGGTAATCCCACGGTCACCTTGGAAGCAGCAGTACTAAAGGGAAGACTTGAGGCTTCAGCTGTCAAAGTGCTGTTTGCTCAGGCTGGCTCAGCTCCTGACAGGACCAGTGGGGAGAAACATCTTTGGCGGGCAGCGTGCCCCAGCCATCCATCTTAGTGTGTGATGTACTGTGCTGGGAGACCTCTCTCCTGCTCTCCCAGAGCTTATTTTATACTGGATATTTAATATTTAAAGTGCTGAGGTGACTTCCACCCTAAATTTGTGTTCCCTCTTCTGCCTTCTTCTCCTCAGTGTGTCACAGTAAGAATTGTGTCTGTCTGCAGACAAACTCATGCTTATAAAACTGAAATAAAACACATTCTCTAACTCTCAGGACCATTTTACAGTAAACTTCAATATTTTTTGTGATCACGTTCCTCAATATAAGAGACAGAAGATCCTAGAAAGTCCTAAAAATTGCTATTATGAATTACAAAACAGAAAGTGTTTTCATGTCTCATATGACCTTATACTGAAAATATGATTTTGCGCATTCAGTGACAATAATTTCTCAAGCACGTTCTTGCAAATGTCTTTAAGAGAGTGACAGAAATTGCACTTAATAATTTCTGTGAGGTACTGAAAAATCTTTATCTTTGGGCTGATTTTCCAGGGCATTAAATGACTTTGTTAGAGAGAGGCCAGACTGCAATGTAACGTGGGGCACTGTGATTACTAAAGCCATTACTGGTTATATTGCTTGTTCCAAGCAGTGTGGTGAGAGAATGTGTCAGTGCAAGGAGCAGTGTGGCATCCTCAGCCTGTGCTTTTCTCTCCATCTTCTCTTTCTCTTGCAGAGAAAGAGGTCGCAGTGAATTGCTGTTGAAAAATTGAAGACCTAGGGAATAAACTGAGGGCAACAATTCATGGTGCAAATGGAAAGGGATCTGATAAATGTGGTGCATTTTCTATTTGAAAAACAGAGCAAGCTGAGAAACAGGGTTCTTGGGTGCTTTATATCTGTGCTTGATGGGACTGTCTCAGAGCTTATAGATGTTTCTTATGCCACCTAAAATAAGTTTCTCATGTTAATCACACTTTTTGCTCTATAGCAAAACTATAGCTAACTACTCACAGCAAGAAAATCCAGTGAGCATATGAAATGTCTCTGTTCTGAGCTTCTAGGGCCTTGAGATCTTTTCTCTCTTTCCGGGGGGTTGTTTCTATACAAAAGCTAACTCAAATATTTACAACTATTCATTTGTAAATGTACTGCTGTAAATATCAATCCGGACACCATCTGAGGACCTTCACCTTATTTTAGGTGTGTTCACTTTTGGTGCAAACTCTCTGTTTACCACTCTAGATATGAGCTTTAGCAATGGACAACTTAAACAGACCCTTGCATAATGAAATAAAGCTGTTTTGTGGATTTCAGTGTTTGTTCTGAGAAAAAATAAAGCAGAGAGGATTACTGCCATCAAAGACATGCTAGGCTAGTGGCACAGCCAACATGCAGCACTGCACAACTCTGGCAAAAGTTCAGAAAGGTGATAGCCACTGACAACTCATTTCCCATCCTGTCTCCAGCTGGTGTATTTTTCTGGGAGTCCAACACACTGTTAGGGCAAATAATGCTAATTTATTCCAATTTGAGGTAGCAAATGAAGGCTTGAGAAGGTAAATACGCTCAACTAAGATGTACTCAGTGTCTTGAGGCGACTTTATGATGTGTATCCCATATTGCACAGATACGAATCCTGTGCCTTTCTGTGACTTTAAACTGAGCCCAGGAGGGGAGAGAAAGGAAGAAAAAACCAAGCCAGATGAACTTTTTTCAAATCAGTTTTGTGCTCCAAGGTCACTCTGGCTACTCCTGTCTGTTCTTCTACTGTGGAGAGATAGCTGCTGCTGCTGCTGCAGAGAGAGGGAGGAAGCACCTTTCCTTGCTTTCCAGACAGCTTTCGGCTCTGGTTTTCTCTGGAGAGAGATGGAAAGTCTTATTTTTTTCCTGAGAATTTAGTTTTTCCTTCTTCTCTTCTGGACTGTTCAACAATATCAGAACTCATTGGGAAAACCTTCCAACAAGGCCTGGAGGGGGCCTGCACCGAAACCCCAGCTCCGAGGAGAAGAGAGACCACACCCACAGAAGGACTCTAATCTTCCAGGTTTCTCTCCACAACGAGAGATTTTATTATTTAGCATTATTATTCTTTTCCTGTGTGTTTGTTAAATAAGTAGTTTTATTTCTTCTTCAGTTTGTTAAATAAGTAGTTTTGTTTCTTCTTCACTTTCCTCCGAGGAAATATTTCTTTCCCAAACCTGGTGCAGGAGTGGTGGCTGTGACCTGCCTTCTTTTGGGGAGATGTTCCTTTCAGAGTGTTTCCCTGAATTTGCCTTGAAGCAGCTAAAAGAATCAGCCTGCAATTCCTTATTCTCTGGGGAACACAGGGAGATGGCATCCAACAGTTTGATTGCCCTAAAGCATGTATAATGTTGAGTCATGCTTGGAAAAAGAAGGCACTAGATCTCATTCTCCATGGGACTGACAAATAAATAGGAATTGCATTTCTAGATAATGCTTTCACTGCTATCCTTGGTATCCTTTGGTTGATATCATTATCTTTGTAGTTTTGTTTTCAACAATGCCAATAAAACCCACAATTGATGTCTGGAGAAAGGACTGTCACGGTTTGAGACAAATTTGGAGGAATGTCCAAATTTGAACATCCTCTGACAGAAGGCAGGTTACAGCTGCCTCTCCCCACCAGGTTTGGAAAAGAAATATTCCTCAGAGGAAAGTGAAGAAGAAACAAAATTATTTATTTAACAAACACACAGGAAAAGAATAATAACGCAAAATAATAAAACCTCTCGCTGTGGAGATCCACCCAGGAAGATTTTAGAGTCCTAGAAAGGACTATTCTGTAGGTGTGGTCTCTCTCTCTCTCCTCTTTGGAGCTGGGTCAGCATGGGCCCCCCTCCAGGAGTTCTCCCAGTGAGTTCTGGTGTTCAGAACAATTCCAGAAGAGAAGAAGAAGAAGCCAAAGTTATAGGGGGAAGAAAAAATTAACTCTCTGCCTTTTTCCAGAGAAATGGAGCCAAAAGCTGGCTGAAAAGCAAGAAAGAGTGCTCCCTCCCCTCTTGCCGCTGTAGAAGCGCTCAGAGGAGGAGTGACCTTGGAGCACAAAACTGCTTTGAATAATTCGTCAGGCTTTTTATTTCTTTCTCTCATACCCAGTTTTAAAGACACAGAAAGGCACAAGATTCATGTCTGGCCATAGAGCTGTGATAGGGGACACAACATCACAAAGTCACCCCAAAACAAGGACAAGGACAGCTCCTGAGCCTGACACTGATCTACCTCTTCAGCTGCGGCCTTCTGGAGGGGAACAGCCCTGTCGTCAAGAGGCCACTGTCAGAGACGCAGTTCCTAGATGCTGTTCGAAGCTTCCCCTGGCGGCTGCTTATTTCAAGAGCCTTGGCTTCTCCTTGCTCTGGAGCTGGCATTCAGACATGAATAATGACAGTCAGGCATTTGCTTTTCAGGTGAACATCCATATATCTCAGTCAGGGGACAAAAGAGCAGCTGAGGGAAATGGGGTGTGTGAATATTTATAGGCACACAGAATGCATGATTTCCTCTTTACTGCTAGACAGGCTTGAGAAAAACCACAGAAAGGGCTGGCAAAGGAGAACCATTAGTCCAGGTTTGTTACCTGGCTGACAAACAAATAGGTGGTGTATTTCCATGCTAATGGTTTTGTTGACATTTTTAATATAATCTATTTGTTGTTACCCTATTTTGATCCACAAATACTTGCTGACATATATATGAACTGTAAAATACACTCTCTGTGTATTTTTAGAACAAAGTGACCCCTACCCTATTTTTCACACAGGGCAACAGCAAAATGTGGAACAGTAATTGAGCTTTGAGTTTTGTATTTGCAGGGAGCTTTGCATATATTAATGTGTTTGAAATTAATGATCCTTTAATTAGCGTGATAAACCAGAAAACCAAAGGAAATAAAGAATGACCAACTCTTCCTTTAAAATTGACAGAATCTGTGAACCCCTCATATGAGAACTATCAGTGTTTATGTTATGTTTATTAAGATTACAAAAGCCTGTATATGAAAAGAGAAAAAAATCTACTCATTAAAAGAAAATTAACATTTTGAAAGTTTTAAGAAATATTTGCATATCAGAGAATGGAATCCAGTTTGGAAATACTCTTCTAGCCCAGTTTTCCTGAGATTAGACTAATCAGCTAGCACGAAAAGAGCTGGCATTTGGTCTTACTGATGCATTGCAAAAGTACACTGTAGGCTTTGATTAAGGTTTTACACTGCTGTTAGAAAAATGCCTTGTTGCAGCAGCAAGGAAATTTACATTCTCCCAACCTCATTATGAATGAGAAAGGATTGTGTAAGGAGTGAGATCTGGATTAAACCAGGGAGACTTCTGCTTGTCAGCTCAAACAGCAGAGCAGGCTGCAATTTACCTTGTGTTTAGTAAGCAGATAAGATAAAACCAAATAGGATCTAGCAAGAAGGAGGTGGTGAGAAGAGAGAAGAAACTGCCTAAAGAAACTGTGGAAGTTTTACAGCTGACACCCATGTGTGGGTGCAATCAATGTGCTCAAGGGCAGGGCTGCATTCAGAGGGACCAGGGCAGCCTGGAGGAACAGATAACAGCAACCTCTTGAAAGGGAGAAATGAAGTTCTGCCCCTAGGCAGGGAGAACGATGGGGATGGATTGACTCTGCTGCAGGGGGGCAGCTCTGCTGTAGGTGCTCTTTGGGTTTGGTAGATGGTGAGCTGGGTATGAGCCAGCAGTGGATCTGGCAGCAGCAGTATTCTGGGCTTTATGAATAGAAACAGCCAGCAGAGCAAAGGAAGTGATTACTCCCTCAGCTCGGCATTTGTTACACTACATTTAGGCCACTGGATCCATTTTTGGCTCCCCAGTTCAAGACAAACATTGATAAACTGGAGGGAGTTCAGTTGAGGCCACTACAGTGGGAGGAGGAAGAGAAGTTATGCTGTGAGGAGAAGCTGAGGAGGGACCTGGATTTGTTCAGCCTGGTGAGGACACAGCTTTGGGTGTACCCAGCAGCAGCCCCTGGCCACTTACAGGGGGAATGGAGCCAGACCCTTCAAAGTGGCCTGTGGTGGGAGGATGCTGAGCTGAAAGCTGCCTCAGCACGGGGCAGGAGGTTGCATTAGAAACAAGAAGCCCCTTGCAAACTGAGCTGTCCTATATACAGCATGAAAGGGGAGTAAATCAGGCAAACGAAAATACTGGAGCAATTTATCTGCCAGAGATTTACATGCAGAAAGGTCTTTCCCAACCTGGGTCACAAGTGCTTTTTATGCACTGGTGTGGCAGCACAAAGAGGCAGTGTAGTGGAGTAGTAGCTAGGTTTCCTGGTGAATAAGCATTCAAAAAAGACATCCATTCCACTCAGTGAGTGAAGCCAGGCTTCTGAAGTCTAAAAAGAGAATCAAACCTGGAGAGAAAAAGAGAGACTTTAAGACAGATGGTGAGACTATGAGAGGTGCTCAGGTACACAAAAGTACTCAGTCTGGGGCTGGACTCTGGTCTCTAAGTCCCTATGAATAATAAGAAATTGAAAAAACCAAAAAACATTAGAAGCATGCTGGTTGGTTTTATTTAGGACTGACTGAGATCTTTGGGTGTAAAAACTAAAATTGGACGGCAAGATCAAATGCATAATTCAAAGTTATAAGAGAACATGAGTCACATGCTGAATGCCACAAAATCAAGTCTCAGGCTCAGAGATAGTATTAAAATACAGTAGTTAGAAATCAACATACTGTTTGTGAAGGAAGTTGCAGCCAATTTGCTGATTAATCCTTCTTCAATCCTGTAGAACAAGTACTCTTTGGCCTACATAAAAAGCATCAGAGGCTAAAGCTCCAGGGCCCTTGAATACATTTTTTAATGAAGCTATTTTTAATCAATGTTGAAGAATTATGTATATTCAGGGAGACTGCACGTTTTGGATGATTTGTAATGAGTGGCTGAGCTTTTTGTTTTGTTTCACTGGCTTGAATACTGCCCAGCACTGAAGTGATATATCATGAGTACTATCTGCTGGCTTCAGTCCAGTTTCTAGTGGGCAGGTGTCTATACTATGAAAAAACATCATTGCCATTGATACTAATTTGTATCTTTACTGAGAATCACTGTAGAGGGGCCAATATTCAAATGTGTATGACTCTTTTCAGCTTTTTCAGGGACAGAAATGGAGTACTAGAATAAGATGGAGGCATCACTGGAAAATACTCATGGCTTGTATTTTTATATATATATGTTTATATACTTTACTTAAAAACAACCAAGAAAAATACAGCTTCCTATGCTTTAAATCTTACTGTTTCCAAATATTCACATTGAAAAAAAGACCACATAAACTCTATCTTGCAATCAAACTCCCTTTATAATGTTTACTTCAGCACAATGTTTGCTTTATTTAATGTATTCTCAATTTGGTTTTTTTGCACAAGAGCTTTTCCAAATGAAAACCAGAGCATTTCCAGCCTTTAATTCACCTCCTGCCAGTCACAGAAGACAACACTTCCACAGCCCCACTAATGCTCACAGCTTCCCCCATCAGTTGGCTGCTGCTTTGCATAAGGCAGGGGAGGGTAAGAAGAAGGTAATTAAGTAAGGGTAATTGGATTAATTTCAGGTTTTGCAAACCTTTCTGTATCTGAAACTGCAAAGATATACCTGCCTCCTGGATTAGCAATGGAAAGGGAAGACACCTTTGCACAGCCCAGATGAAGTCCCAGCTGCCCTCACCGCCTCAAGTGGAGCAGCTGGAGGAGAGGCTTACGAGCAGGACAAGAAAACCTCATGGCAAAGAGAACCGTAAGGATAGGTTTCATCTTTTGCTTCTGAATGAAGAACTAGAGCTGTTGTTGAGGCATGAGGATGAAAGCAACCAAACATTTCGTGATATGGTCCAGGCTAAAAATAGAAATATTTCATTAGGTCTTTTCACCGCCATGAAAATGATGCACTCACCTACACCATCCAGCTGTCATCCTACAGTCTTTGGTTGTGGTCTTAAAAATTGCATTTATGGTCTGGTGCTGATGAAGGGATAGTTGGCAAAGGAAGTAGTATAGACATACTTAGCTAAAATATAGCAACATGTAGCCAACAGGGGACATGAAACATTATGCAATTTTTTTGAAAGTGCAAAGGTTCCACTAGAATTGCTAAAACTTCATAATTTTGCATTATTTACTCTAATAAGGGTGTATCCAATTAAGCCAGTAAATATAAACCTCTCCACTCTAAGGGAATTATTTACCTTGCCCTTTTTTTTCTGGCAGAGTTTCTTCTTGTGATTATTTTCTTAGTGTGGCACTTGAGGGTGCCTAAAACTTACGGACCCCAAAGAAATCTATTGTGGAATTCAATTTCTGACTACTTCTGGATGTTGATAAATAAAAATAATTTGATACTTAGCCTTGCAGGACCAGCCAAACCTGTGGGAAATGAAGCTTGTACTCTTTCTACTTTTTCACCTGCCATAAACACCTAACTCTCAACAATTCATGCAACAATTCATGCAACACTGTTACCTGTTTTTGTCATTTGCAGTTTAAAACATGGCTTGGAAAACAAATGCATTGCTACATTTCCTCCATCATTGTATCAGTTTGTTCCCAGAAGAATGAAAAGTATATTCAAGATTGTTTTGAGATGATTTAACAGCTGTCAAGAAATTTAATTGGACTTTTCCTGAGTAGTTTTGAAGACTGGCTCCCTTGTGTCTCTACAAGCACTCTCACAGTCCTTATACCAGTGTCAAAAATCCTGCATGTAATTACCGTACTGCCAAGGGGAGAAGGCTTGGAAAGAGTGAGAGAGTTAGAACCTTTCTATTTTGCTGATGTTGCTTATTGTCCCTTTTGACTGTTCTGAACTTGTGTTTTACAAAGTCATTGACTTGGGACAATTCTAGAAAAGTACCCAGGAGAGCTCATAGAGCTCATGCAGCCCACACAAATTGTTAAAGTTAGGCACCTCACAGAAACACACCATTTCCAGGACAGCATGGAGTGAGGCACCTGCCCATTTCCCTGGCAAGGCTGAGCCATTTTCAGCCACAAGTTGCAAGATTGCTTTAAAATTTATTACTACATTTTAGCTCAGGGAATTCATAAACACCAAAGTTACATAAAAAGCAAAAAACCAATAAAGGGTTTAATTTGTCTGTCCTGGAAATTCTTCCCAATCAACTACAATATATCAAGAGTTCTGTCTAGAAATCTAGAAGAGTCTTGCTTTATGTGGACAAGGAGGGAGATATGAGACATTTTTGTGAGGTTTGCTCATTTCTATTTTGTAATATCCATAAACAGAGCAGCATTATTTTCCTTGCTCATGTAGTTCAAGTAATGGACGTACAAATGCCAGGTTGTAAAAATTCTGTCAGCCCTAATAAATCATACCCTGTGCTGGATAAAAATATAGTCCATCACCATCAGATTTAAATGGATAGATACCCTCGGTCTACTGGGCTCTGCTTCAACCTGCTGGAAGACTGAGCAGATGCCTGACCTAACCAGTTTCTCACATTCTCTGCCTCTTTCTTTAATTCCCTGATTTCTGATTCACACTGAACAGCACTTCCCAATTCTTTCATCAAGGAGAAAGGGATTATGAATCACTCACTTTTATATTCTACAAGTACAGAAGATTGTTTTAATTGTGACATTGGGGTTAAACCCTTGGTGCTGCTTAAAGCTCCAAAATCTCAGAGCAGAGTCCCATTTTTAAGCAGGGGAAAAGAACTCCCTTACCAAAATTAAGACCTCTCCATATGCAGCATTCTTAGAGAACAACTTTCTTAATATTAAAATGACAAACAGAAAGAAAGCAGCATAAAAAAGGACCTGGAAATCACTTGATTGCAGCATCATCTGGTTGACACTTTAATAAAAGTGACATTTAAATAATATTGGATAGTAAAATGTAAGATGAAAGTAAAGGGGACTTTTGGAACCTAGGATTATTTTCAATAACATTGAGTTACTTTGCAATGTTCATATCTTTATTAGCAGATACGATTCAAAGGAAAATCACAGCTTAGCACCAGAAAAAATGTAGAAGGGAGAAAGGAAAGTCATAGTGCATGTAAGAAGAAGGATTGCTCCCCAGTGTAAGTACAGTTTTTACCCAGACTTCTGTTTTACAGCAAAATAAAACCTTGCCAGCACTAGGAGAGTATTAGTGGGCCCAGAGTTGTCAATTAGACCCTTTGTTTGCTACTCACAAACTCTGGCCTTCCCAAAGAGGGTTTTCTTTTTGTCTTTATGGAAAGGACAGAAGTTTCTCAACACTGTGGCACTTAAAATACAATGCTGTTCCAATTTTTTTGAGAAGAAAATCACTAAAAGTGTGAAGTGCTAGGATAGCGCTCCCTCCTATACCTTAATGTCTTCACCACGTTCTACTGATAAAAAATTATGACAGTTATCAGCCTTGTAGATCCAATTTAATTCTGGAAAGCTAGGCTCCTTTTTACCACTTTATCATAACTTACCTTGTCCAAATTATGACTTCATTGGGAACATCATTGTCTGTAAATAAATCTTGCCCTGGAGTTCGTTCATCTACTTCCTTTGGTGACTTTGTGGATCTGAGATTGTAATTAGAAATTCCAAATTAGAGTTGGCAATTGGGTCCATGAAAGAATGTTGATAAATTGTTTTCGCACAACTGTGAAGAAATAAAATCTACTCCAATGTTTCAGCCATATTGGCTCCATAGAGTTATCAAATGTAGTAAAAGCTTACTTTTGCCATTAAAGTGAACAGATCTGCTTCTGAACACATTAAAGTGACAAATCTGATGAGTTAGTAGGCGACATTTTTGGATAGTTATTCTTCAGAATAGAGCTGCACTTCAAAACCTATGGTGCTGATCAGGAACACATTCCACCAAAGGAGGAGATGGGGCCACAATCAGAGTGCAAAGGGAATGAGGGGGGAAAAGCAGTTTCATTGAGATGCTGGCCTTTGAGAGTGTAAAGCCTTCCATGTCAACAGCTTTTTACTGCCCAGAATGTGTGAATATTTGGGGTTGTACTACACCCCTCTCCCCACCCAACATCTTGATTTATCCTGAGTCTGACATTTTCAAGGAAAAGCTGAAGAGAGATCCCCATTCTTATGCCACTCCTTGTGACAGCACACAGTCCTCTGGACTCCTAATTCTCAAAGAATCACAAAGCCATAGACTAATTAGGGTTGGAAAGGATCTCTGGAGACCATCTAATCCAACCCCCTGCTAAAGCAGGTTCACTTAGCACAAGATGGCATGTAGGCAGGTTCTGACTATCTCTAGAGAAGGATACTTTGACAACCTCTCTGGGCAATCTGTTCCAGTGCTCTGTTACCCTTGAGACTTCCTATCTCTTAAATTTTTTTCTCCACAGGGGAATTTACAAGTTGAATAGAATTAAGAATAAAATGGAGTTTAGCATCTCACAAGCAAACTATGCAGAAAATTGGGAAGAGAAAAGCTGAGCACAGTTTATGTTTGGCAGTCATAAAGGTAGCTAAGGATGTTCAATACAGAATTACCAGTAGATACCCGCAGGGAAAAATCCAGTTTGTCGTCTTCATGACAATAATCCAATTCCTTGGGACTGTAAATCAACATATGGCTAGCAATGTGTTTTTCTTAGAAACTGCTTATTACATACCTGATATATCTACAGGAGAAAGAGGCCTAACATTTTGTGCTCTTGGGTACTGTGGGTGTTCATTATCAGATCAGAAATATATTTCTTAAGCCAAACTCCATCTGAAACAAATCGCTTCACCTTCATTGTCTCTCTTGGGGCAAGATAAATTTATACCATCCAAGGATGTTGCAGGCTGCCTGCAATCTTCAGAATTATTGCCTGATGCTGGAGTGCCATATTCTCATTCTCCCAAATGCCAAATTCATATTTTGAAATAGAAACAATACCAACAAATTACAGAAACTGTATGAGAACTAGCAGGCCTGATTTCCCATTATGCTGCTTCAGTCTGCGCTAACATGGAGGTGAATGAGACCCTCAAAACATGCTACAGTGCAGTGCATTAGTGTTTATAAGCAGATTTACCAGGCAGGCTTGTTTTTCTTGTACAAACTGAAAAATCTAAGTCGGGAAAGCCGGTAGATTATGTGGATCTGAGTCATGCATGCTTCACTGCATTTCATTAAACTTTATTCTTTAAAATGTATTCACACTCTAAAGACTCACAATTCGTGTGATTGTGCTATCATGTAGGAAAAAAGCTAACTAAATACTACTTGAAAAAGGAATGTTAAGTAGCACAGTATCTTGTGGGCTAATTATATGGTGAGGTATAGAGCTGGAAGGGAAAATAAACAGGACTAATGGCACTACCAAATGATACTTTATAAGAACTTCAGCACACTTGTGTGAATGGAAAAATCCTTTCTTGAAGAGTTCAGAGCAAAATCACGATATAGTAACATAGGATTCACTCCAGAAAAATGAGGGAAAATACTCAAGACAGAGATTTCTATCTGAGAAAAAACTTAAAAATAATAGTGGCAAAATAAGGTGAAGCATGACTTTTTATTATCTGGCCTCCAATGAAGTGTTTGCCATTGTACTAAACCAGTGTATTCATTCAGCCACTGATGGTCTTGAAGAAATGTACACTCACATGGCAGCGTATCTGCGGACACAGACATGGAAGTTCCTTGTCTGTCCTGAGCCATGTTGTAGCTATTTACTCTAAGTTTTCTCTTTTTTTTTCTGTCACTCTGTTTTCCCTCCATGGTCTGAGCATGGAGACTGACCACCTCAGGGAACATTTCCTCCCATCCTTAAATGATAGTCTAAGTGTGATGATCAGTGGCAAAGAGTCTATTTGGTGGCAAGGAACAAGCAAAGTACCCCATGGGTCATTTCCGGGCCCGGTTCTGTTTAAAATCATCATCAATGACCTGGGTAATGAGGCAGAGTGTAGCCTCAGAAAGTTTGCTGTTGACACAAAACCAGGAGGAGTACCAGGAGTGGTACTATGGATGGTCAGGCTGACATCCAGAGGAACCTTTGACAGCCTGAGAAATAGGTGGACAGGAACAACATGAAGTTCAACAAGGTGGAGCACAAAGTTCTGCACCTGAGGAGAAAAAAAACCAAGTGCCATACACTGAGGGTCACCTGACTGGAAAGCAGCTCTTCAGAACGGGGTCTGAAGAGTTCTGGACCGGGTGAGCTCCATATGTGCTTTCAAAATTCATTCCTTCTATGGTTCTATGGTTCTGGGATTCTGAATCACTCAGTGATTTCCATGTTACTCCATAGAAACACTGATAGCCAGCTGAGGAGATGGGTGGGACCTAGCTGCTTAGGGCTATTTGAGATGCATCAGAGACTTCTTCCTGGTTTCCAGATGCTGTAGAGAAGGAACTCATGCAGGTGTTAGATTGTATCTTCAAGTGTTAGTGATATATCTCAGGTTTATCCTGCAAGATCTCCAACCGCACTGGTCACCTTCAATTTTTTCTGTTAGAGATGAATCAAGCCCTAAACTGAAGCAAGGCAAAGTGAATGCCACTCTTCCTCAGGACCTCTGAAAAGATAAGACTATTAGAATGTTCAGAAGGACAGTTGCCATGGATATATACCTGCTGCCGTGCAACACGACCCAGCACAAAATACCTCCTTGAGAGTGGTCTTATAGGCCCATGGTGTTGGACCAACAAGTTACACTGCAATACTGAAAAAAACCTTCGTATCTGTGTTCAGGAGACTGAATTCCATCTAACTGAGATCTTCCCCATCCTTTTTCATATAGCAAATGAGATATTGTCCTGCAGTGCAACATGGCAGCAATTGACCTGTGCAGTTTTGGCTTACACATTCAGAGAGACACTGTACAAAGAATGGTGTTTAGCTCTAGATTCAATGAAATGTAGGTGTCTACATGTTAGCCATGTACCTAAGCTCCCATTATAGTGAATGGAAATCTAGCCACTACATTTAATAGTCATGGCATTACTGACTAGGAGCCTTCATTTGTGAAGCTGAGTAACTCTCGAGGCCCCATTGACTCGTGACGGTAGGAAATGATTGGTACAAATATTGCCTCGAGCTTTGGGAGCCACAGGCATGCTCAAAGTGCATATAAGGCTGCATAAACAGTCAAGGAAGTATTGGAGGGTAATGAAACTCAGAGATGGGAAAAGATCCTGACTCTACTCAGTGTCTGAGTTGAAGCACTTGTTTCAAACGTGTACTTGAATGGAACACACTATGGTCAGGACTCCAAAGGTCTTTATCCTGAAGGGAGACACAGAAAGAACCAAACCAAGTCACTCCAGAAGAAACTACCTGTCAACAACAGAGGTGATCATTGAAAGAGAAGGCAGAGAACAATAATTAACTCTGTCTTTCCACTCTGAGAAAGATGCGGTATACTGTATATCTTCAAGCAGGGATGCAAAACTATTAAACTCTCATTAATATTCATGCTAATTTTTAGTTCTTCAGAAGCATTTTGTGGGGATGAAGGACAGTGTGATGGGGGCCTCCAGGCTCATCAGCTTGAAAACAAATGGGATGTAAAATTAAAGTAATGAATTATAGCAATATAATAAACCTATAATATAGGTCTACTATAAAAATGGCAACCTGGAATAATTCCCCCTCTGCTAGAATCACAGAGTCATAGAATGAGTTAGGTTGGAAGGGAACTTAAAGATCATGTAGTCTCAAACCCCTGCCAAGGACAGGGACACCTTCTACTTGAGCAAGTTGCTCAAAGCCCAAACCACCCTGGCCTTTAATACTTCTGGGGATGGGGCATCCCTGACTTCTCCAGGCAACGTGTTCCAGTGCCTCATTACCTCCACCATACAGAATTTCTTCCAAATATCTAATCAAAATCCCCCCTCTATAGTTGGAGGAAGTCAGAAGGATAAAAGAAAGAGCAAACATTCTGAAGCTTGCACTGTACTCCAGGAGACACCTTGCTCTTTTGCCTCATGAGCATTCTGAGAACAAAGCAGCATATTATTGAAAAAGTGACAAAGTCACTACCTACATCATAAAGTACAGTAATATTCTCCAAAGTCTTCCCCCTAATGTTAAAATCAATGTATGTAAAGTAACAAGAAAATATGTGGCAGCATTTTGTCTGATCATTTTAATATTTTGAGTGTGGGTGATGGGGGAGATAGTTTCTAATACAGAAATTATTTCACTGCAACCTGCTTTAGATTGAGGTTTGCACTAAGTCAAACCCACTGGTTTCTCCTTTGTGCTTATTTAGCCTATTCACAATAATTTTCAAACACTCTTTTGCAAAAAGCTTTGTGGATGTGTCTCCTACCATATACCTCATCCCACTGCAGGGTAGTAGCTTATCAGAAACATTAACTTCTAGAATTGGGGACATTTTTAGCAAATTTTTTCAAACCTCCATAGAATATGCTCATAGGTAGTCATCAAGTAGTTTTTGCTTACATATTCATTTTCTGCCTAAGTATATTTTCCAAAGAGTTTTTACTCCTTATATTCTTGCATTGTCTGTTGTACTTCACATGATTACCATGTTCCATATATTTTGGCTGTTTACTTCCAAGGCCAGATACAATGAGAGAAATTTATCTTCCTGCTCTCTTGTGTGCTCATAGATAGATAATAGATAGAATTCCCTGGAGTGGGTCTGCCTTTCCACTATCTTTAATTTTTCTTGTTATTGTTGTTGCTTTTTCCTCAGGACTCCATGCTGCTATGCAATAGGGCATTTTACCCTAGAAGAAAAAAAAATAAGGAAAAAAGGTGTTTCTAGCTTGTTTTTTCGTCCATTTAATTATTAATTTTCCCATTTTATATGGCTTCTTAATGACACAATTATGAGTTATGAAATACTAGTATATAGATTTATATCACCCCAAGGGGAAAATGTCAATGCCCTAATTAGAAGTTTATTGATGCATTCCCTCATATTCAGAATTATCACACATAAACTTTCAGAAAGTTTTTCTTTGCAAAACCATGTAAATAAATAATATTTCCTGAGGTCATTTATTAGTCAAGAGAAGGAATGTCTAAGGACACACTGCTGGTAGTTAAGATAATGCAACATGAGATTCCATGTAGTTTTTAATTTTTCTGCAATGCCTTTAGGTTAATTTGAATGCTCCAGGGTTATGGACCTTGAATACTTGATCTTGCACTATCTTACACCTTGGGTAGTATTTAAGCAGTAGACAGAATGAGCTGATATGTCATATTGGCTGTTTGTCATAATGACACTTCTCCAAACATCAAAGGTACATATTGAAGTTTTTGGGCATGGTTGATGAGATGAATAGCCTTCAGGACTCCTAGACTTTAAATTAGACATTCATGTTTAAATCTGTACGAAATGAGAGTCACACATGTCACCAAGGCTAAGTGCACTCTGAATTCTCACTTGGAGATATTTTGTGTCCAATTAAATTGCTTTTTTTTTTTTTTTCTGGTGACAATCAGAAATATCCAGATAAGGAGGAAATAGCCACAAAATTTAGAAGATTTAAATTTTATTATACGACTTGTTCCATAAGTACCAGAGCCTGAACCTTAATTATGCCCCACCTCCTTGTCCCTTTTTTTATTATTCATTACTTTTCCTGATTCATTTATCTTCATTTTATTTAAGTGCCTGACCCAAAACCTGAACACAAATTGAAGGAGAAGCCATACATTTTTCCTTCTCTGTTACATATCAAAAGAGGAAAGAAATAAGAAGAAACATGTCTTAAGAGGACCAAATAATTCATCTCTACCCCAAGTTTACATTCCTTTTTTCTTCCACACATCCTCACAAGGCAGGCAGCTGGGCTCAGCCAGACGCTTATTCATAGTGGGATGCAGTCAACCTGATGTGATGTGCAGCACCTATATTAAGGTAATTGCAAACCATCCTCAGAGCCTCAGGGCTTGATATGGTTGTCCTTACATAGAAGTGGTTCCGAATGCCAGAGTCAGACTGGAGAGATGAAGAGTGGAGGTAGATCTGACGCCACACTTACGTGGTGGTGCATCCATCCCTGCCTTGGGCTGTACTGTGATCTCAGAAATGTTCATTAGGCCTTGGCCTTGGCAAACAGCACTGGGGTTAAGCTCCTCTGCAGCTTGTCAGAAACACGGTCTTCTCCCAGGAACTTAAGCTGTCTAAGGAGCTCCTGGGGTTTTTTTGCAAACAGCCTTGGGAATTTGCATCTTGCCTGAATAACAAGTCCAGTGGAACAATATTTTTATTTTTTAACTTTCCCAGGAAGTTGCTGATCTGAGTTGTGACCGGGATGGAAAATTGCTATGGCCGAAACCAACACTCTTGTGGCTGTATAAACAGGGGTCCTAAGTGAGGCCCTTTAATCTTTTCTGGACCGCAGCAGATTGTGACCAGGAATTTTGCTCTGAGTGGGACCTCAGAGCCAAGGATCTCTCAAGTTTTCCATATCTTGAAGAATTGCCAAATGATGACAATGGATCCGGGGCTGATACCCCCACTCTTCGAGACACAATTCTTTGTCTGTTGAGAAGATGTGAAGGTATCCAGCTTCTCTGAATTCAGGGGGAATTTTTCACAGTTATATACCTTGTACATACTCCTTAAGATCTGTGTGTGTGTGTGTGAATGCGCTACAGCAAATGCACTTTGGATTTTGCTCTCTTAGATTCTCAAGTGCATTCAATTCCTAAGGAAGATGAGCCTAAAAGTAAGCTCACATGAGCACTGTTCTGCTTATAGTAAATTATGTAGAATATTTTTTTATTTTTTTATAATTAGGTTGTTAAGTAAGTGCTGTTAAGTTAAAGTGCAGTCGAAACTTTTAGGCCTAAACCTTTGGTCAAGTCTGGGGACAAATTTGGTAAGGGTGTCCATGCTGAACCTGGTGTCTCAATGAGAGGGTCTCCCTTATTCCTTTTTATACTTACCTTTCCTACCCTTATCCTTTTTCCAGCCCTAGCTTCCATGTAGATAATTCTAGGTTAATTTCAGTTTTAGCTTGATTGATTTTAGATTTTAGTCCAATGTCTCTCTGTGTGCTTTGAGCAACTTGTAAGTAGTAGAATGAACCTTGCCAACAAGCTTTGTTGTACTTTAATATTAAAAATGCTTTTGCCAATACCTTGTCTGGTCATTTAACCTGCAACCTAAACCATTAATTTATGACAAATCATAGTGAAAATATGTCTTCAGGATAAGCAGCTAGATGCAAGCTGAGTTCCCTGTACACATCTCAAACTGTTTCTCAGATTCCATATCTAGAATTGAGCCATGTCTTTTTATCTCTGTTGCACAAGAGGTGGGGTTTGGCTGCCTGATGCCACTACTTTAACCATTTTTTCTGCTCCAAAGCAACCTAGGTAGCCTTTACCTCTCGTGGAGGAACATGGATGTCCCATAGAGCCTTTGTCAAGCCCGCAAGTGCCAGGGAGAGGTCTCAGTTACCATGAGATATCTGAAACTTATGTTTAGGCATTCTAATGGCGCCCTAGAGGGTTGAGGCCATGCTCTTACCACAGACATCTATGCTGGGAGTCTAAAACTAGCTGTTACAAGTCCTGTGAACCCAGTTCTGTTGTCCAGAGGTAACTTTTTATTAATGTCATGCACAGGGTCCTTTGGAGATGCCTCTAAGTATCCCTACTAGCCTCTAGCCACCGTTCCAGGTGATCACCAGTCTCTAATGTGTCCTGTGTGGTGGTGAATGTCTTCCAGAAACCCTAGGGCACCTAAAATACTCCAGCGTAAGCAACTGAATTAAAAGTCTCTATGAAATAGACTGTATAGAATAATACAGAATTTTAAAATACATTCATAAAAATGACCAGAAGGTTCCTTGAAACACTTTGAGTCTAGTGAACTGTATTCTTGGGTGTTTTTCTTGGGGTTTCTGGTGTAGTTCAGAGTTCAGCTGCTCTCACTGTCACTGCTCCTCCTGGGAGATGTAGCTGTGATGCTTTTTATTCCCATCAGGTTAACTTTACTGGACTACCTGACAAGTATTATGGTTTATTTTTCATAGCATCTGCTGAACCTAGTGTGCAAAGTTCTGCTTAAAAATGGTGACTTGCTCATGTATATTTTGTTTTCGTTAAACCTTTAAGTTAATATGTAGAGTAATACTTAGAAAAAACCTCCAGTTCATAAAAATCCTGATAGGTATGCAATAATGAAATAAATGGAGAAGGAAAAGAACCTGGTTACATTTTAAATGGACCCTCGGCAGCACACAACTAAATGTATTTTTTTTTACTGTAAATAAAAGGGAAAGATGAATGACTAGTTAAATACTCCACTAAAGAGTGTTCAACTAATTCAGTCATGAATATTGTTTCCCACCTTGCCTTCTTAGAGACAAGACAACAAAGTCTTTGACTGCATCCTCACTTTTCTTAAATTCATGCAATGAAGAACATTTGCCTTTCACACCAGCATATTCTGTTGGTCATCACAAGATCTGGCAATCTTCTGGACCACGAGTTAGCTGCCATGCCACGTGCAGCACTCCAACTCAGAAGAAACTCTGTTTTCCGTGGCCAATATCAGTCATGCAGATCTCGGTAGAAGTGGCTGAGTAACAAGGAAAAAGAGGAATGTGTGCTTAAAGCACTGCATCTAAAAACTGCTAATATCAAACCTCTGTTCCCTTTCCCAGTAGTAGTTACAAATCCCTATTCAATTTTTTCCCATTTCCCAGAAGACTTCTTAGAGTAAGAACATCATTCCTCTTGCCCAGATAAGAACAGCTGGTTTAGGATTTTCTAAGGCTAACATGCTACTGTGACATCTTAAAGAGGTCTCTGAACACAGAGACCATGTGTTCAGAAAACATGGAAAAATTTCTGGTAAACATAGTTTCATAAAAATCAGAATAGAGTAGCTGATATATTGAAGACTTCAAAACCACATTTCCACTGTAACCCACGCTTTTGATATAAGTGTGACCAAGTAGGTAAAGTCCCACTGCAGATAATATATATTTTTCCAGGCAAAGATTTCTGCCCATTTGAACTTCAAGTCATGCTCTTTCACTAGTGAAAACCATCATACAAGGTCTGCATTATTATGAAAAGTGAAGAAAAAAAATTGATAAAGATTTGTAATAAGCTAAAAGAAATTTCATACATCACTGAAGACACAGAAAACTGAAAATAAAAGAGATTGGGGTTATATTTCTTTTTAATAATGTCAGTCAAAAATGTTCCAGTCAGTGGTCTGAACACCATGGATGAGGACAGATTTACCACTTCACTTCACTGAATGACAATTTCAAAGCTTAGAAATATCTTGGTAAGAGGAGATGATGAAGCCAAAACTTCCTGTCAACAAATCACACTAGACAAAAAATGCATTTTGATAAAAAAGCTGCACGATCCTTGAACTAGAATATCGAAATGAGACAAAAGGTTTTAGAGGAAGGATGAAAGGAATTTGTAAAGAATCAGTGACACCAGATAGGCTCATGTGCAGTTCTGCTGTCACATGAAAGAGCAGGGGCAAAACTGAATGATACTTACACCCTTCTAAACTCTGTGTAACGGGCATAACAGTAAACTGTGTTAGAATAGATGTGGGTAGACTTTTGACTTGAAAAAAAAAGGACAAGAGTGTAATCAACACTGTAACCTCACTGGATGCCCAAATGGTTGCTCAGAAATTAATCAGAATACTGCTCAGATTTTAATACGGGCCTAACAATTTTTTATTCAGTGGAAGGTTTTACAAGTAGCTTATGGAAAAATACTGAAGTTTATGCTACTACTAAGACAGGACCCTGGTTCCCATCACCCCTATACTTAATCACATCTGCCACACACCATGCTGACAAGTGTCAATCAGTTCTGCTCAGTTCCTTGATCTTGCTCACAACCAGTCCTACAAAAAGATGACCCTCTGTGTCATGGGTCTGCCCCTGGATCTCATACACTGAACAGCTTTGTGATTGCTGGTGGGAATAAAAGGGAGAACGTGGGAATGCAGAACTCTTACAGTGGGAATACAGTCTCAAACTGTGAAACTATACTTTATTTCAGAATTAATTTATCATAAACAGTTGAATGCAGTAGCAACACAGAGATATTCCACATTTAGATTCTTAACATTATACTAGATTTGATTGCTTTTCTTTCACTGAATACTCATTCTGTTTACAGACTGAACAAAGAAAACTTACAAAGAGGGAGATAACAATTATGCAAATTGACAAAAGCATTTAATATTAGATTTCTGAACTTTTGAGATTTTATAAACATTTCCATAAAAAAGGGGAATGGCTAATTATTTGTGAATTAACAACACTATGGCAAAGAGTAATGAATGCCATTTTATTTCTTTGTGTTAATTTATTTCTTCATTCTCCTTATTTTTCACATGGTCTTTACTGTTTATATTACATGAACATGCTCTGCAGAAATGTGAAATGACTAACAAAAGTAGTTTGTGCCAATAGGGATGAAGTTTGACATCAGCTGCAGGCTACAAGAACAAATAAAAAGAAGCATGGGAACACAATTCTAAAAAATAGAAATAGAATTTAAGAAAGAATATGCTATGGACATTGTTGTATCCTCAACTAACATATTGTACAGATCTGATAAGGTAGAATGTCAAAAGCATGCTTAGTGCTGGGTATCACTGGAATTTATATGGAAATGCTACAATAAGCAATGGATACCTAACGGAATTAAAAATACAGTATATAAAAAGGAATTACTTTATTATTGACATTTGGAGTTGTTCTCTCAAAACTATTGCAGAGCTTGCACAGTATTTGTTGAGTGATTCTAACCTTAAATGGCACTCAGAGAGTTATTTGTGTGGAAAGGAAATATTTTGAAGTACCTGGTTTGGAAAGCTACACCCTTCTTAAATGTAAATACAGTGTCAGATACCATAATAAAGTCTACCACTGTACCAATGAGAACCAGAGCCTCCCTCTTTGAACAACAAAGGAAGTTTTAAAATACCTCCCAATGGCACAAGACGGAATAAATTTTGATTAATATTTTAATTCTGTTTTTCATCTGTTTTGAATTCATAGAAACATAAATTTGAGAGTGTCTGAAACCAGTAGAGATACTCCACTGTGAGACCAGCTTGAGTTTTGTCATTAACCCATTTTAACCTTTATTTCCTCCCTTCATTCATTTGCCTTCAGTAATTTTCCTTGGCTTGACAGGATTTAAGACAACTGTGTTGGCTTTGATACAATAAAGTAATTGACTTTCAGATGTTCAAGGACATACTTCTTGCCCCATCAACACCTTCCCATCTATGGAAGTGTATGCACAGACATATGTAAATATGCAAGATAGAAGCTGAGAGATGAATGTGGTTCACTTTAAAGTTTCATGGACCTGAATATTCCCAACAGTCATTTAAGTACCTGGTGAGATTAAGTGTGAAGGTTCATCTCAAAGGTTAGCATCCTAAAAATAACCTTTGAAAAGCTGAACAGTTGTAACATCAGAGAAAGCCGTCCCTGACGGTGCCAGAGCAGTAACAGTGGTCTTTTTGAAAGCTAAAAATAGCCTCACTGACCATGGCAGCCAGCTGCCCCAGGTCCTGGGCTTGGAGAGAGGGCAGCCCCAGAGGTGGCCACAGGCGGCAGCAGTACCACAGGTGCTAAAAAAATAAATTAAAACATTCTTTGTTAACATTCTTACTTAAAAGTCAGTCTCTTAAAAGGGTCAGTTTAACAAGAAAATAGCAAAAAAGAGGTTGTGGTACACCTGGAAAAACATAGCAGATGGCAGGGTTTATTTTTTGAAATGAGAAAGAAATGCAGAGAACTGCATTAAACATTGTCAGAGAACTAGTCCTCAGGATAGCCTCAGGCACTGGCAGAACAGCAAACAGCAATGGGTGAGGACTGTGGGGGTGTGTGCTTTGAGGGAGTCATGCCTAGAAATGGTGACCCCCAGAGAAGCTAATAAGACCAGGTAAAGAGAGTGAAAGGGGGAAAAAAATTAAACCCAGACTCCTTTCTATTGTTGTGAGAGAGCAAAGGAGTACAGCGCTGCTGGAGGCACATCATGCATTATGCAAGTGACCACAGCTGCCCAGCTCCTCCAGAACCTCAATGTGGTTAGCACCAGTGCAAATAATGATGCCAAATATATAGTGAGTGGGTGAGGGACCAGGAGCAGGCTTAGACACTGAGAGATCTAAAGTATTACCGAGATTTTCTACAGAAACAAATGGGTCACCAGAGAAGGACCTCCATGCACAAGGAAAGATACAAAGCTGCTCCTGGAACACTCACCCAGGAGCTCCAGGGCACTGTTCTCTGCTGGATCTGAGCCCTGATGCGAGCTGAGCAGTGCTGGGGGAGCCACAGGGGCCCAGAGGTGGGAGTGATGTCAGGGCAGTGAGGGAGTGGGTGCCCATGGTGACATAAAGGAATGATATTTCTGAAGGCCAGTCACGGGCTGTTGGGGAGGGCTCAGCCTGGGGCTGAAGATGTGTTTGAGGAGCTGCACTGATGTACATGGCCCAGTGGACTACTCCAGATCTTTATTTCTTCTCCTGCCCACGCTCATAAATTCTCACCTGCAGTGGGGGGTAAGGCCCCAAAATTAGCATGCTTCTCCTCATCCTAATTCCCAAAATCATGATGTCTTTTCCTGTGCTCCTGTGCTCCCTAAACCACACTGGCAGTATAACAGGGCATCAGTGCTACATTTCACAAGGGCTTGAGAGGCCTACCTGGTACAAAAAAATGATGCTTTTGACAGACAGAAGTCTTTTTGATATCAATGAAAACAGAATTTCATCAAGGTAAACAGGAATCTGCTAGCAGACATTCATCTTATCTGCAACTGGTGATATAGCTCAAGAATTATGCCTTCTATGTTATCTTCTTTTTCCATATAAATGCTGAAAATGCATTATGACAAACATGTTCTGCTTGCAAAAAAGTGCTTTAGATTAAGAACTTGTTTTTCAACAGTTCTAAGGGCATGACAGATCCCCAAACAGTATGCAAGTGGGACGACTTGGGAAGAAAATGTCACAGCAGTGGCAGCTCTGACATCATCCAATTTCCACAGCTTCCTGCTCTAGAGTACTTCTCTGCTCCATTGTCTGTCTTAGCAGCTCCTCAAGCTTCCATGATGTGAAACAATTTGCAGATTACAACTAGCCATTTCAGAGACAGAAGGAAAAAAGAATTTTTGAACCCTTCAAACCAATTGCCTTTATAGCTCTGATTTCTTTGGTGATCTAAGTGGACTTGGTGCCTCCAAGCAAAGTAAACACGTATGTTTGGGAAGTCTTTTAAACTACTTGGCACCAAACCACCTTGTGCCACAGAGAGAATATTTTTTCAGCCTTACAGGCTTCTGATGTGTGTGAAGACACTGGCTTTCACGTGTCTCTTTGAGATGCAGTTGGTGGTGTGGTGGTATGTGTGACCTCAGACATCTGGACTAGCTGTCAGCCAGAACCATTAGAGTTTACAGCACCATAATGAGGCACTTTCACATCAGATGGAGAGGAAAATATTCTCAGATATTGGCTCTCTCCCAAAACCAGTACTTCCCTTGGATCACACCTCATGCAAAGCTCTGTATGAACTGAAGAGAAAGATGGGTTATTGGCATATTTTGCACAGGCAGGCTGTTGGCTTTATTGTAAGTGACGACAGCTCCAGCCTGGAGGAGGCATGACTGCATGTTGCTTTGTGCATATATATACTACTTTACCTGCTGTTTCAATTTGATTTTGTATTTTCTCATTGAAAAAGGTAAGACAGATAAAAACCATCTGACTTCTGTAGCAAAAAGCATATGCCAGTTGCAGGTATTCCTGCAAAAAAAATAGAAGCGTACACGTACGGTGAAAAAGAAATATGGTTTTCATATACAGTAGCAAATCAAATTACATTTGAAGGTAAAATCTATTTAATCCCTCTTCCATCCACAGTTGCTGCAAAAATAAGGCACAAATTGGTGCTAACGTGGAACAATGTCACTGAGACTATTCTACAAAGTGTCCTCATCAGAAATTTGCATCCAGATCCTTTAGGCTTTTGAAGGAATCGCTGCAGAATCGAGACAGAGCTATCGTTTGTCAAGTAATTCTCTAGGATAAAATTCTCAGATACCTGCTGACTTAAATCAAGCAGAGAGCAATATCCCAAACTGGGAGGCTCGCCAGCAAGGCCTCCAATGGTGCTGCTGAGCAGTGGTGAGGGATCCTAATGAGACGGAAAGCCAAAGTTAAGTAAGGTTTTGGGCAGGACCCTCGTAGGTGGATGGAGCAGCCCCTGGAATGGCAGTGTCTGGCTCGTTGCTGTGCCCCAGCAGGGAGAGAGAGAGCAGACTCTTCCCACAGCGGGGCTCGGCTCCGGCAGGCTGAGGGCAGTGGAGCCCCAATGGGAACCTGCGACACTGCGCCTGCCGAGGCCCTAATCACAAGTCACCGCTGATCTTAAACACTGCTGGAAGTTTTAAATTGGTTTTATGCACTCTGGGGAAATTTTTAAGAGTTTTTGCTCCTTAAGTTGAGTGAAAGTCAGTGTCCTGAGCAGCTAAGAGCAGCCCTTTAACTCAAGAGATACAAATTATCATTGCCGAGAGCACACCAGGAGCATCACTCTATCCCCTCTAGGCCCCTGGACTCATCAGGCTTTGGTTGGCTTTGTCCTGGGCTGCCTACAGCTTTGCTTTGGCTTGCTTTAGCTGTTACCAGCAGCTTCCTAATGAACACGTGGCTACTGTCTAATTTGTTTTACTTTTGCTTAGCTTTATATAATCATCTGGTATAACCATAATTTTCACACAAGTAGTATTTAACAAGCTGTTCTTTTTATGCAGAACAAAATATTTTCGACCCTAGCAAAATGATGTGTTGTAAAGGAATGGTACTGTAGCAGAAGCCTTTGCCAAGAGGGACAGAGAGTGGAGGAATACAGGCATGGAAGTAACCTGTTATAAACAAATCATCAGTGGTTAACCACTGGTAATTAAAGAAATGTAGTCCCGGGGACTGGCTAAACTGGTTTTGGGGTTAACAAAGAAAACAAGGAAGAAGTATCCAGTATATATGAAATCTCATGTATAAGAAATCTCACAGTTCCAATGGAAAAAAAAGAGAAGTAGCACATTGTGATAGAAGACACAAAAGAATAGGCCCATGGGGTGAGCAGGGAGAAACTCTCACTCCCACCACCAGCATCCTGCTCTGCTGGGCATAGGGCCTTGGATGCTGGTGACCTGTGACATTGAAGTACCTGAGCATTTGAGTGCAGGGAGAGAGTGGAAGGGAGAACACAAAAGTGGAAAAAGAGGCAGCATCAGGAAGGGAATAGGGCCTTTGTCCTACACCAAGAGTTTTAGGAGACAGCTCTGAAGAACTATCTTGTGTTCCATTGAGAGTGGCTTTACTTAGAGCAGAATGATTTAGTAGTGGAAGACCATGAAAATTATATTAAGAAAAAGAGGAACATGGAGCATGAATGAAATAAAATGCTGTTTACTTTCTGCTTAGGGACTATACAGTGGTTGGGGCAGACAAATGCATCATGGTCTACAGAAGCAACCAACGCAACCAGAAGCCCCTAACCAACAGTGTAACTGGCTCTATGATTGCTCTAAGAGATCATACCATGATTGCTCTAAGAGATTATACCTGAAAGGGATCTTTCCCACCTCAGGTGAGTGGTGTGATTCCAGACAATTTGCTATTCTTGAATAACTCTCTTTTACTTTTCCATATTTCTCTCTCTCTTCTTTTTATTTCTTTTTTTTTTCTTTTTGTTTTGTTTTTGTTTTTGTTTTTGTTTTTTTGGTGCATTTGTTTATGGCTTTTATTGGCTCAGTTTAATTCAGCATCACAAAAAAAAAAAAATCAGATTTCAAGACTTCAAAAAGTTTGGTTTTCCATACTTGCTGAAATCCAGTGTCAAATTCAATTTTCTGCTGCAGGTTGACTAACTCACAGTGAGGAACAGAAGTAGAAATGTGACATTATATTGGGAGGAGTAAGAGATGATGGAAGAGTTTTGATTTCTTAGTCCAGGATCCATGTCAGAAGTACATTGGCTCTGAGGCCACTATTATCAGCTCTTCTCTCCAACACAGTTTGCTCTGGAGTAGGGAATCCTCCCTCCAGAACCAGAAGCATAGTTTGCTGCCATTTGGGCTGATGACATGGCAAAATTAGTTGGCACGTATGAAAAAGGTTTTGCTCAGGTGGTGAGCTGCTCTATCAGCCAGCTATGTATAAAGAGAGATGGTACCATAGGTTCCTTGTTATTGACATAAACACAATAGCGTAATTTGGCTGTTGTCAAAAGAGATAATGCCAATGACAATGTCAAATCTATTTTGTCATGTATTATAGTATAGGCTTCATGACTGTTTTTTTGCTGGCAATATCACTTAGCAGCAAGAAGAATACATAGGAGAATGACAACAACAGTCATCTCTGGCAAGAATAAGTGGCTTTAAAAACATTCTTGAGGCGATGTACATTCAGAGGGATTCTTCTATAATGCAAACAATTTGCTTGCAAGCACACTGTGATGATGGCTCTCACTGTGAAGAATAGTTTTGCTGTGTGCCCTTCTTTGGCAGTGTGAGAAGGATGTATGAGCCCATGGATAACTACGACTAACCCCACTGGGTGTCCACTACCAGCAATTCCAGTTGCACCCGTGTGCACTGTGCACAGTCTGTAACATAACACATAGCAGAAAAAAAATCTCGTTGGCTTTTTATAAGTCATTTACTTTGTGTGACAGATGTCCAAGGTTTTAAATAAGTGCACTGTGAAAACAGAAAATGAAAACAGCTTGTATGACTTCATAAGAGGTTACAGGATGAAGTGTCTTTATTTCCTTTGCTGCCAATATATGTAAGTATATTAAGTATATTTCATAAAGGGCTAAATTTTAGCATATTGTTGTCCAGTAGGAATGTCAATTGCCAGTTACAAGTGCCTAGAACCAAAGCATGTAGAGATAATTATGATTGACTGGACAGCTCCTGCGGTAACAAAGCTAAAAAATTCAAGTTGTCTTGGAGACAAATGGCAGAAGTGCACTAAAAAAAGGATAAAAATAAGGGGAAAGTATTGAAAACGCATGGGGTGATACTAAACAATCCACTAAGAATCCATGGGGTGGATTTCTCATGCGCAGAAGCCATTACCTCAGTGTTTTGCAATTCCAGAGCCAGCGCCCATGGGCACACCTGCATGGGGGAGCACACAGCCCCAGCACAGTTTGTACAGGATAATACTGGCCTGGATGTTCAGAAAGCAGGTTTGCATGGCCCCAGCTCCAGCTCACAAAACCATAACTCGCTTTTGCAGCAGGGTGTGTTAGCTCAGGCGCAGCACAGCACTTCAGGACCAGCTCTGAGCACAGTCAAAGTTAGCTCCTATCCCTCTGCATGTACTCATTTAGACATATCCTCATCGTTCTCAAACACATTTTTGCTGTGTTTGCCAAATTCCCAGTGTCAACAGTTTTGACAGTCACAGTCAAAATGCAACTGTGTAATAATAAGTTACAAGTTGTCTTGTGGCAGTTGCTCATAAAGTCCTTGGTGACTGCACATAGATACCGAGAGACGTTGTGAAGTGCTGCTTTAAGAATGGTGTGACTTTGGTAAAAACTTTCTGGGTGTTAATCGATTAAATCATGTTACACACTTCTGGAAACCTACTACAGAGCCAAGAATTGTGTTTTCCTGTGTTCATTTCCTTTCCTGTGAAAGACTGGGAAATTAATTTCCAAGACCCTCCAAGCAGAGACCACATAAAGAAATTTAATGGTTTTGTCTTAGAATAATTAGGAGGCCTGGTCAAGACAGGTCGGTATTTCCCCACCATGAAATTCTGTTGCCAGAAAAATAGGTAAAATCAATGGATGATAAGAAAAGCTTTAAGTGTAATCCTCGTTTTTTTGTACTTTTTTTTGTTTTATTGGTTGGTTTTTGTTAAGTGGATGGAAAAAATGGGTGCCACAGTAGAAATAAGATGTTGTTACATATACACAGCTGTGGAGTGCAGTGAATGCATAACTCTCATCCTGACTTGGACCTGAGAGTATCCCCTTATCAATACAAAAAGCCATGATCTGTGCAATTAGCTGAAAACACTGTGTTAACCTGATCTTTCCTTCTGCTTCCTCAGGCGCTGCACATTCCTTCATCTGGCAGTACTTGTTTACCTGATCTACCTTTTGAAGAATAAGATGTCTTAGAGTTATTTTTGACTATTTTAATCTCATCAGTTAGCTCCCATTCAAGAGTTTTTCGGATGAAGAAACAGTGACTGTGCTCTTTTTATTTATGGTAAGCCCTGCAGAAGATTTCCCAATAAACTTATTAGACTGTTAATGCCTTCTCCTCTGCCCATGTCATCCTGAGATGGCACAGGTGTGCACTGCCTCTGGAGGGGCAGATAGTTTCCACAAAGGAGCCACCTGTTCCACCTTGTTTCTTGCTGGAAACAAGCAAATTTTTTCACATTTTCACATCAAAACGAGAAAAGGAATAGGACAAACTGATGCTTATTTCTGCTTTGCTATATAATTTTACATCTTGGGGGGAAAATGTAATCAACGTAATCTTGTAGATCAATGTAATGAGGCACTCCAGTAAAGTTCTACAAATGGGGTCATGCTGATACAGCTACTCTGACAAATATTGATGGGACCAGGCAAATTCTTCGCACTTGAAAACTACTCTTTTCCATCTGATTTTTGTTTTCAATCACCCCAAGCTGGTCTCTAGATATCAGTGCTCTGGTACAAGTAGGTAAGTACTTCAGCACGAGGACCAATTCCAAAAGCTAGTGTTGATGAGCCTGTACGAGATCTGGCTCACTCCATTCTGCACAGTCCTAGGGATCCCAGAAGGCTCTTCATTCTCACAAGCACCCACATTTCCATTTCAGTGTAGGCAACAAAAGCCTCAGGTTCCTACTGATGGGCTGCAATGGGACATCTACATTCTTTCTGAACTTAGAGCTGAGAAAAAAATACATGCAGTAATACTTGTACCCCAGACCTCAGAGCAGTTACTGTGACACTCCTGACAAAGTTCTCTTCCGATCACTCTGGCATAACTTCTCTGAGGTCTGTTGATATGCAGCATCCACATGGCCAGCCTGCTCTAGGTCAGGCCAGCCTGAAATGCTATAGAGGGCCTCTCTACTCGCTCCAACACTTGACCTAGAGTGATGAACCACTCACTGCAGTGAATGTGACCCTTGTGGGTTTTGCAAGCAGGGACTCAGGGCCATCTTTTGATGTCCTTCGCTATTGCTATTGATTTCATAAAGGAGGTTGAGAGCAACTCTATCTAAAGCAAGCACCTCATACTCCATTTTCAGAGCTATAAATCTGCCTTACTGCTGACATGAATGATATGTCCATGTCACCTCTAAACCCTGCATGCACAATTACTCTTTCCTATATCACAGCTGGCTCATTCAGTGAAGCTCTGTTTTGGTTTTGGGGATGGTAAGATTGTTGTTTTGAACATAATGTACTGATGTTGAAGAAGGAAAATATGTTAAAAAAATATGTTACAGAAAACCAGGAATACTGGAAAAGAAAAACATGTACCAAACACTCAAGGATTTAGGGCGGTAGATAGATAGCAGCAGTTTTGGAGGCTGATGGTGTCTTCTCTTTCATTAAAATTCTGCCCCTATTCAGTGGTATTTTTTTTGTGTTTTCTCATCTAGACTGTGTGAGGGTTTTTTAATTGTGTAATTCTCCAGCAGCTTGCAAATGTAAAACTTTCATTTTCTATTAAGGAGTTCTTTTCAGTTGATCTTCTATGATAGAAAATGAAATTTCTATGTGAGCCAGCCACTAGAGAGTCTGAGGGAAGCAATATCTGGGTTAACAGACTGTTTAAAACACATTCTCTCAGGACCTTTCTCTTTCCCTTCAGCATTTTCAGTCTGACTGCCTCTTCTTGCCTGCTTATTTCTTCAGTGTTCAGGCCAATTGTGATCTACTTGAAAAGGTAGACTGGATGCATTAAAGAATAGCTTTTCATACCGAGCAAAGATTCAAAATAATCTAACAATAACAAAAATGCGCTGGAACACAGCACTCAGAGCAGGACTGGAGGAATGGTGGGTGGATAAAGGCACATTGCAGAGGACAAATAATGAGCACACTAGCAAACAACTAACTTTTATCTCATTAGTTGCCCTTGAGGTAGCTGTATTGCTTTGATCTTAATTTGCAACAGCAATAGCAAAAATAAAGTGAAATATTTAATCTTTGAAGTGCAGTAGCCCCATATTTGCTCACATTTATCGGCCTCAAAGGTACACAGCCAGCGTGTACATAATTTGGACTGCCTCTGTGCACTCTGTGTGTAACATAAAGGTCCAGGGAAAATTTGCACAGCTGAAAAACAAAAGGATTTTCAGAAGCAAAATTTTGTATGCACATTACATAAGAAAATTTTCATAGATTGTTCTTCTCCAGACTTCCATTTGCAAGCTTGCAAGCTGATGTTATAAAACACTCAGGGCCTGAGCCAGTGCTGTGAACTGCCTTTGATATCAGTAGCCTCTAATATTCCTCCCAGCAGGAATGCTAAAGTTCATTGCCAACAGCTTGGAGGTAGGATGATGGTATCCAAACTAAAGGAGTGCAGAAAGAACATTTTATGCCTGAAAAACGCTAACATGTCCAGTGAAAAAGGAATCCGGGTTACAACACCCTCAGGGCTTGGAAATAGCCCTTGTGACAGCTTCACATTGTATTCTGATGTACCGTGGGCTAACTCTTATCTGAAGAACAGGCATTTTGGGCTCCACAGAGACAGAATGTGGTGCTTTGTAATAACATAATGATAGGCTGAAGCTGTACATGGACTGTGTAAAGAACATCAGTTTCACTCAGAACTTTAGGCTAACTATCCACCACAGCACAAATAATGGAAAATCTCTTCAGCTCAGTTATATGGCTTAGTCTCAGAGAACAGTGCCTCCAATTCATAGCCCATATTTAATTGTCTTGCGATGGGTGCAAAAATGTCCCTCTCTTGGACATCAAGATAATTTTGGAAAGCACTCGAGGAGCCATGTGATGGGGTTTTCATATTGAATCCATTTAATAAGTAAACATTAGATGTTAGATTTACAAAAAATATTTTTATGCTTAAGGAAATGAAAAAGTGTAAGAAAAAAACATACCTGCATTTTTTTCAGAAGAAAAAAGCAAATGTTGTGATTTGTGGATAGAAAATTACAGAATGTGATACTTAGGATGAATTTTTTTTTTAGTTTTAATTTTCCTCAAATTAATAGGTTGGTCACATCTAGTCTTCTGCCCCGTATTAATCTGAAAAAAACTGGTTTTTTTTAATTTCAGTATTATTCTAGCATTGAAAAATTTAACTGAGATGTCAAGACTGTTTACTTGAAAACCAGAAACAACAACATGAGAAGGCAAAATCTCTTTATAACCTAGTAGAGGTATGATGTGATAAAAATGCCATATTGAGATCTTAGAAATTGGAAATTCTCCTTCAGAGGCTACATCTGACTTTGAGTAAATAATTTAGTGGATTACTCAACCCTGAAAAATAATACCAGCCCGGTCTTATTTAGCATATCAGCTTTTTATACGTATTCCTGATTACACCTGCTTGTGTTAGGGAGAAAACATGTTTCTGCTGTTAACTCCTCTGAGGCAACACATTTAAATGGATGTAACCTGGAGTACATTCTTGCATAGGAAGTGCCAGTGCAGGTCACACACTGCCTTCCTAGGGACCCATCAGTGCTGCAAAAGCAAAAGAAGAGTCCCTGACACTCTAGGTGACTGGGATAGATAACTGGCCAGATAACTCAGGTCCGAGCACCGTCCTAAAGGATTAGAGCTACTACTTCTGCTGCACGAAATGAAAAAAGTAAAATTCACTGTGAGACCCCAGGGTGAATTTCCAAGGGTGGCATTTGGAGAAACAAAGCTGATACTCTCACCTATCTTCGTTGGTAATCATTGAGAAAATACAGAAATACTGTTATGCAGTTAGAGTTCAGAGTAAGATGGAGCTGCAAATGTGGGTGAGCTGAGCTGTGCTGAGTTTGTTAAATTCTTTGACGTCCACAGAAGAAAGGTGCAGCAAACACTCAAAGTTACCTCTACTGGAGACATAAAGTTGCTGAGCTCTAGCTCCTGTTGCATTGCACAAAAGCCACGATGGAGGAACATGGCTGTGTTTGAGAGCAGAGTGGGGATATCTGGCAGTGAAAGCATCTTGTCTGGAATACGGACACACTGCACAATTCCAGCACACGACTCCAGGTGGGTAGCTCTTGCTGGAAAACTTGGAAGCATGGTGGATCCTCTTCTCCATTTTAAATAGGGACATGCTTTGCCCTGAAGGAATTAGTAACTGAAAAGCTGATGAAATAACCCTGAGAGATTTTGCTGTGATAAAGGATGGCCTGGCCAATATTGTGCCATGCTCCTGCCATACTACAAGATAGTTCTTGCATTAATTCTTGGGAGTCATTGTAATGTAAAGAGAGCAGGTTTCCCAGGTAAAGGCAAAAACATGGCTGAGATTGTGGACTTCACAGCTACATTCACAGAAACAGCCTTCCACTATCAGGTGTCCTATTGTCTGAAAGTCATTGGCTATGGGACAAAACAGGCATAAGTAAATTAAGGCTCACTCATTAAGCCATAGCGACGTAGATAATGTCGTTACACCATGACAAAAACAGTTTTAGAGATTAGTTCCAAGCTCTTTGGGTAAAGACAAAAGAAGACCCAAATACATTCACTGTCTTCCACATATTCATGATGAAGAGCATTCAGAAACATGCAGTTTATCTCAACCCACAGAAATCTATCCATAAGGCATGTGCAGAAACACATCCCAACACAGTGACTAATCCAGCACCAACAGCACTGTTTTCTTAGTCACTTGGCAGCTTGGAAGATACATTTAGAACTGAGTTGACAATTGAAAGCTGATGTTTTAATGCCTTAAATCAACATTTTCCTGATTATTTATTTGCAAACTCATGAAAATTTCCTTCCACAGTGCAATTATTCAAAATTATTCACATTTTTTCCTTGTATACATGTGTGGGATTATGGGTATATTGAGAGGTGTAAAACACGATATTCGATATCTTTAAGTGACAACTGATTATATAAGTAACATGGTTCTGTCTCATTTCCTTCACTCTCTGAGTGTAACTGTTGACATTTGCACTTGAAGAAGCTGGTGCAGGGCTGAACACCTCAGGGGAGAGTGGTGATTTAGGGATAGGTTGTAGCTAAAAGAAATAAGAGCTTTAAGCAGTTATAAATGCATCCTTTTCAAACTACATGAAACATCACTTAGTCAGGATGCTAAAAAATCCGCAACCTCCTACACTCTTTATTGGTATAAGTGCAGAGTTTGAACTTAATTTTGGCTCACACTACTCATACAAATGAATCATCTGTGGAAATGCTTGGTGCGCTGACAAAAAACCATCAAAACTTGATACATCTTCTTTGGGTCCAGAAGGTTTGACAGATCTGATACTGGCCCCCATAATGGCTTTTCTAAACTTCCCACTGCCACTCTTGAGACCATCAGTATGTCCTAGGCAACAGCAAGGGAGCACTCAGTATAGTGTATGACACAGGATAGGCATCTGCTATGCTTTTTTTAGTGCTGCCATTTAAGCAGATTATTAGCATCAGCCTTATGTAGGGACATAACTGGAACCCAAAGGATGGGGCTGCGGAAGGAGCGACACAAAGCTGAACAGAAGCAAGGAGCCAAGGAAGTGCCCCAGCTGGCCTCATAACCTCCTCCAGGCAGACCCTGACTCTTGCACAGTGATGGCAGGGGTTAAATCAAAGTTCATATAATTTGACAGAACTTATATAATGACTTCTCTGCCACCATTCTCTTTCACAGATAGATTGTTCTAATACGCTCCATATAAAATGTAAGTTTATCTCTCTTTATTTTGGCAGGATATTGCAACCTTTGAACTGAAATATCCACAGCCTGCTATCATAACAGCTTCTGACATATCAGTATAACCCAGCTTGGCAGGCATCCCTGCAAATACTATTAAAAGTTTTATTGCTGAAAAAATGCAGCTATTCCCTACCTTACACTCTTTTAGGGGATCAGGGCTCCTGAATACCATGAGGGAAGAAAGTGCCATGACCATGTGAAGGCTTTTGAGGCTACCTCTCATTGCTGTATCCTAAGGAAGAAGAAAGGTGTGGGAACATAGAATGGCTCTGGATGAAATAAATTGATAGAGTAATGGACAGTATTATTTTCACCAAAATAATAGCAGAACTGGTTACTGATGATGTTAAAGAAGATAGCATAGGACCTGTGCAGCCCTTCGTTGGAAGAGACACAAACGCATAAGAAGCAAAACCATATCAGGAACAGAGGATATTGCCTGGAAAGATCACCCAGGGGACTATGAGAGCCACATGTGAAATCAAAGGAGGGGTAAAGGATTGTTTCTGTTAGAATATGTTTTTGCTATGAGGAAAAGATCATGGTAGCTTAACCAGGCATAAATGACATAGAAAAATTACTATGTCCTGAGACCAGAGGATTTGATCAGCAAATACAGTAAGGCAGAGTGAAGGGCAAAATTTAAAATCTATGCTGAATGCCATGTTACTGCAGTATGCTCAGTATGTGTGCTAGCTAGTCTATGTGCCGTGGACATCCTATAGATCTTTGATATTTAATTTTGATATAACTTTGATATTTAACATATTAAAAATCTGTTTCTATTTATGAGGAGCCAGGGTCTTGGTAGCATACATCACAGCAGGTCATGGATGCTCTTCTGGCAAATATGCAGACTGAACCTCACCTCCTGATTTCCACGTTTAGCTGTGGTAGCAAATACCTTGATAATTTCAAATGGACATAGGAGTTGGAAATAGGAGAAGATGGGCTGCTAAGCAGGAGGACCAAGTGGGTTGCAAAGCATTGTGAGTCACAGTGACAGGGAACAGGTTAGGAAGGCTCTGAACATGTTGATCAGCCGTTCACTGAGACTTAGGAAGGCATGGCTAAAACACGTGTCTGTATGTTCTTTACAGCCTTTGAGTGTCTCAAGTACAGATTGACAGGCTCGGGTCACACGCTCGGTGGGTCCTCACCAAAATCCTGCAGTTCAGTCACTCCTGTACTGACTGTTCCAAAGTCTCTTTTATTGGTGCTGGTTTCTGGTTTCTGACTGATCTGAGTGGGCTTGGTCTCAGGAGGCAATTGTCCTTTCAGAGCTGCTAGCAAACAACCCCAAACAACCTTTTAGAGCACAGTACTTTTTCTCTGCTAGTTTAACTAAGCGGGGAACACAATTAAACTAGCACTGACATTTACCCTCATCTGAGATTATTTTCTGGGTTTTATTATGTTTTGTTTGGCCAGGCTTCTGACGATGTTTTGAATGATGTCTTACAGATACTGTCTCACAGTCACCCCATCTTGCCTTTCCCTCGTTCCTTTGTCCCCCCACATTGTTTTTCCCGCTGGTCTCTTTGCTCTCCACTTCTCCTCTCTAGGAAGGATTTTAAAACAGAAAAGTGTCCTCTGATCTCAAGCCATAGAAGTGGGACAATAAGCTTGTTAACCTTAGCCTGAACCAGGCAGGTAGGCACTTTGAGATTAATAGCCTACCTGTTGTTCTCTGAAGGACTCTTGGTATTTGCCCCGGAGATATCTTATCTCTATCACTGAGCAAGCAGGAAATGAAACATAGATTCATAAAGTTTAAGCCCAGAAGGGACCATTAGAAGCACTATTCTCATCTTATATATATCAGAGGTCCTTTAATTTCACCCATTTATCCTTGTAGTGAGTTCAATAACTTCTATTTGGGTAAAGGAGATGCTCCTCCTAAGAGATGCTCCAGATTTAAATTCATGCACCCAAAAAAAAGGTATCAAGAACATAAATGGAGACAGGTAAAACCAATACAGATGTCTCCCTCATTCTTTGTAGCAGTGTCTGCCTCTGTTTTGATACAGACATGACACGTTTTAGTATGCCTGTGTGAGTCACTTTAAAATGCACCCATCCCCAGCATAAGAGATCCTGGAAGTCAACACATGTTTAGCCCACTGATTAGACACCCTAACAGCCTTTTTAGGCAGGTTGCATATGATAGTATATCAATACAAAAATAGCACAATAACCTATGCAGGACTGTAAATGTCATAGATTTGTAACTCTAGATTGACAAATGAGAGAGGGCTGCCCTGACAACTCAGTTTGTTCGCTCTTTTCTCAGCTCAGTTTTTGCTCACATCTACTGTCTCTGTCTGAGGCATATTTACTGTAGGGGAATGTTAGACAGAGCATCGCTGATGCATGACAATCCCACATTATTACAGTGAGAGCTCTATCAGCTCTCAGTCCTCTTTTATTGAGCTGTGGACACTAGGAGCAAGCCTAGGTAGCATCTAAGGAAAAGCTGAGGCCAGCAAGGAAGTCATTACAGTAAGTGCAAAAGCATAATGTACTCTACAATGCTGTGCAGCAGGACAGAGAATATTCCAACTCATCTTTAACCAAATTAACCAAACTGACTAGGAAAACTGATCCTATCATCAAGCATAGAACAATTAAACACAGTAGCATCTTTGGACACTTGTAAAATGCGCTGAGATGAGGAAGATTTTTTATCTCTACATATTGCAGTTGTACACCCGTCTGGATGCATGATTATACCAGCATTCCTTTGGGGTGTTTGCAAAGAGTCATTGAAAACAGGGAGGTTTTGAATGATAACATACCCCCTGGTGGTGTTATCACCTCAAAGAAGGAATGTAAATGTGGTTATAACACTCCTTTTTTCTAAAGACATCACAACATTTAAAGTTGATTTTAGTTCAAGAGATTGAGAAAGGTTGTATTTACATATCACTATTCACTTGGTAGATTCTATAAAAATGTCTGCCTCTAAAAGTTATGAACGTGGTTCTATCCAGGTCAGATAATTTCAGGACAATGTTACTTAGATTTATTTTTTGGTGGATGCAATCTATGTTCAAATACACATTTCAGTCTGGGATATACTTGACTATGGAAGACCAGATCTGAGGATATTTTGAGCAGCCAGTTTCTACCAGCTTCTGAATTTGAAAAAGTGCCCATATGAAATAATTCATTGAAGTCTGGTTTCTCACCCTCAGCATATTATGTATCTCTGCCTCTGGAAGTCAAGATAAGTGTGTTATTATTGCTGTGAAATATCTTATTAATACCCAAATTGTCTTTTTACTACGCAAAAGAAACTGTGAACCTCACAATTTCATGAAGAAAAGTGGTAAAGACAATCTGTGCCTGTGTCCACCCAGAGAGAACATTTGGCTGACACAAATGATGATTTTGTGACAGTGCTGATCTAATCAAAGTTTTACTTCATCTCTACTAATGCAACTGTTGGAAGAGGATTCTGCAAAGACTTCGAACTAATTTGTGAGAAAAAACTAGGGAAGTACATGCCTAAAAATGTAAGGGAAATGAGGAGACTATAAAATTTAATTGATTTTCTGTGGGATTCCTTGAATTTAAAAAAGTTAAATTCTCTAAGATCTTGTTTAAAAATTGACCATAATTAAATTTTAAAAATTAATTAATTAAACCCACAAGAGTTTACTGGAATGCATATGGATTTGTTTCAGAACTATATATTAGCACAAGGAAAGAACTTGAAGGACATTGCACAAGGTTGACCCTGATAAACAGAGATTTCTGGGATGTCTCTAATTTCAAGCACCCCATCCAGAATTAAATCAGATGCTACTTTACAGTTCCTATTTTGTGATTTTTTTTTAGAGCAGTTCCTGCTGATAAGAATGTGTGCTAATCTAGCTCAGCAACCAGTCTATCAGTATTAATAACAATCAACAGACTAATTAATGCATGCCTGCTGTGTGCATTTCAACAATATAAATGTCTTGCTATGCAAAAGGTGCAAGATAATAAGGTGATTTTTATAAAGGAGCTCTGTGTCCTGGTTGTCATAGACAGCTGAAATATCTTTTGGTCTTAGTGTTCAGGAAGCATAATTATGTTTTCAGTATTTTATACTGAATGTAATAACTAATATTTTTTAAATATGTATCTGAATTTCAATTTTATCTTTTTACATCTCTTGTTTTCCTTAATTCTAGTATATATTGAAAATATATAAGCAATCATATTTTTTGCAAGAAGGAAGACTCACTCTTTTTGTTTGTGCTAGTTTTATGCTCCAATATGGCTTCAATAAGACTGCTTTATGCCGGCATGGCTGAGAACAGATGAGGTCCAGTGACAAAAGAAAAAAAATATAGAAAACTAAATTTCAGTTCTGCAGCCATCATAACAGACAGTCCAGTCATTTAGAGAATCTCATCTTGCCCATGACAGCCTCTTTACTGCACGACAGAGAACCATTGAAGCTTTCATCTCATTTCCAGTGTTTGCATATGAGTGCAAATTCATGTTTTCCTATGAATATGAAAGAATCAGTGGGATAATATCAGGTCTCAATCTGCATTCCCACATATACATTTTATTCTTATTGCTTATTTAATATCATATTTAGCAGTGAAATTCATAACACCTTTGGCAACGCTGTGTCTACTAGTCAAGTGTGAGAAACCAGATTAGGTTTTGAAAGAATGCATATATACAAAAACCAATCAAGTCATTGAAGCTGCTTCTTATTCTCCTGTAATGTTCCCACTGTAGTATCCAATAAACATTATGGAGTCAGCCTGACTGACAAGAAGGCAAAGATTTTTTCATCAAGTATATTGGTACTTGAAGCCTTCTCCAGGTTTGGAAAACATCGCAGACTCCTTCACCAGCTGCATGGTGCATATTTACAGAAACCATTTAGGATCCCAATACTCCTTTGAAAACCTAAACTTTTAATTGATGTCATTTTCTGGGCTTAATAAGAGCAGTAAATGCTGTCTGTAATGATCTTCACTGGCAAGGAAACTGCCTAAAGGGGACAAAACAACTGTTTGTTGTTTGCCACTATCATTGTGCATACGCCTCCAGAGACACCCCAACAGCCTTCTGACAGTGAGCAGATCAGCCAGCCCTTGCAGACAAGGTACTTGTCACAAAGTATTTTCAGCAATGGCAGACTCTCCAAAGAAAGGGAGCTCTGTCTCCATGTCCCCTACGCTCTGCAGTCAGATTGTAGCAGTGGTTTGCTCTGCACAGTCCTCACCATGATGACCTCCATAGCCAGACCTCAGCTCCTTCCCCAGGAAGCTGGGGCCTGGCTATGGAACTGGAGGACTGCAAAACTTTAGGGAGCTGCAGCAGCCCACAGCAGCCACAGCAGAAAGACCAGGCAGGATGAGGAGGATCCTTGCTGTGTGAGGTGCACTGCCCTCAGCAGGTTCCCAAGGATGGACTGCAAATTGTCCCTTTAGTTTCTTTTGCTGCTAAAGGTGCTAAGACAAATATCCTAAGGCATTTATAACATGTCTGAGGTATGGGGCTGATGTGAGGATGGTGCTTGTGAGTGGTGAGGAGCTTTGTGCTGAGGGTACCTGTTGCCACACTTGGCTGCATCTGAGCTGTGGTTGGCACACAATCCTGCCTGCCTGAGCCTTTTTGGCACCAGCTGCTCCATTATATTTTCACCCCTTGGAGAAAACATGAGAATCTGGGCGACATCACCATCTCATTGGGGTTACACGGAGCCAGAGTTAGGGAGGGCTTTTGCAGCAGCAGCTCTGGTGGCTGGGAAAGGTGAGTTGCCCCACTGAGCTGGTAAGGTGACCTGCAGTGGCTTGTGTGATGGGAACTGTGCTGCCAGCCCTGAGCAGCTGCTGTCAAGTTCCCTGCTGTGAGACTGAGAAGAGTCAATTCTATACATGTAATGGATGATTTTGAAAAGTGACAGATATATTGATGCCCTGAGAGCCTACAGCCTCTGAGGATGTTCATAGTTTACCTAATAATATTCTGAGTTTCTGAGACAGATGTAGTCGCTGCTGACAACAGAAAGAAATGGAGCCAATGACGAATGTAGTAACACTTCCCCACACTGGAGAAAGGAAGCTTCTATGCACTGTGGAACAGCAATTTTTTGTCCTTAAAGATCTAATACATACTTTCTGTACATTGTGTCATTTACTGATGCTTTGTTGAAAAACTAGCCTCCTATTGCCAAGATTCTAACAAGCTGATAGCATTCTTACCATGTATTTTAAGCAGCCTTTGTGGTAGATTTACATTATGATAACTGGCTTGAGTGAAAGATACTGTCTGAACTTGGATCCCAGTTAGTCAGCTTTTCCTCATAGTGTGATCAGTATATCAGCATGACTGTGGTACCTGTGTGAGACTGATAATATCTGCATCACCTTATCTAATTTATATAATGCCCCTGTGGCTCTGTGGTGTTTGCCGTGATGTTGTTTCCTAAGAGAAATCTTTAAAAATTTGAAATTTTTCAATAAGAATGTTTAATACTGGGAGTTATTAATTAATACAGTGTTCAGTGATACTGCTTTGACTTCATTGATATGCTCCTTTGTACTTCACTTTGTTGGATATTTGCAAACAGTGTTTGCAATGTGCTCTCTTCCTGCCAGGCAGTAAACTGCATGAGTCTTTGTTTCTGCTGGTTTACGTGCACTAGATCTAGCAAGATCTCTTGCAATTGCTTCTCTTTTTTTTGCTACTAAAGTAAATGCTGGTGTTGAAAGATTTCTATGACATCAATTTTTGATGACAAAGAATTAGATGCACACCTTTACAGCCTGGCTACCACTGTATTTAAATGTAATTTACGCAACTCTGCCCTGACAGCAGTGCAGCACTGTGTAATGCCTGTCAGCTCAAAATCAATAGGCACCTTGCGGCTAACCTGAAAGCTTCCCAGGCACTGGAGTTACACACTGTCCATGCTAACTTGGAACCTCAGAGAAGCTGCTATCACTGCACAAGTGATGCACAACAGGCTTTCAGCTGGAGCAAGCATCCAGGGGCGAGGCAGCAGAAACACAGGGCCTGTTATTTGAACAGAAATCTTGCAGTTATGCCCTTTCTTGGCTTCTTTTCTTTTAACCATGTGTACCTTGCATGCCAAGCTGAGGCCTGGCCAGGCAAATACTCTTATCTTCTTTCCCTCCCACTGCACCCCACAGGAAGGGTATGTAACGTGTTCTAAGGGGCAATTTCTGGGAATATAGGTCTGAGCTTTCTTCATCTGAAGGAGACTGGAAATCCAGGTTACGACTTCCTGGAGCTCTGCTTTAGTATCATTGGACTATCATAAAAAGTGACATAAGCACAGCTATAAGGCAGCCTTAAAAAGACAGGAGAAGAGCCCACTCAGGCAGCTGTGCGGAAAGGCAAAATATTTTTAGCCTGGAACAGAAACCAAAGTTACAGAGAGGGTGAGAAGGCTTCTGATCTCTCCAGGTTTTTTGACTATCCCTGTGTGGTATCCAGTGCCAGTTTCTATGGGCAGTATCTCTCTACAAACTTCTAGGTGATCTAGACAGTTAAAGTGGATTTTTTTGTCCCATCCTTTTGAAAGCAGGGGTAGGTGGCTAAACCCTCAAGTTTTGTATTTCTCTAAAAAGTCTATGCATTCAAAATCAACCATCTTGCCCAATCTTTTTCTTTACATTCATTTCCCCATCACATCCAGAGCACTCTCTGCCAGGTGCAGAGGTACTGAGAGATGTTAGCACTGAAGTGTATCCCATCATGTTTTTCTGCGACTTCTGCATGGGAGTCAACAGACAATAACTGTCCTGATGGCAACTCTGACCAAATGAATTCTATTTCAGACCAAATTTTAGTTTTCATTTAATTTATCAGAGGATACTAAATTGCTTACCACAGCCAGGTTCTCAACATTCTGAATTCCATGTCTTCAGAGGCATTTTCACCATGTATTTTAAAGAATCCAAATACATTAACAGTAATTGAAACTTAATTATACAATAGTGATATTCTCATTTGCCTAAAGTTAAAAAACTGCAAAGATTCCTTATTAAACAAATTTTGATAAAGCTTAGTACCATAAATGCTTCACTCAAGCTAACAAGACAACTACTTACTCCATCTCAATGATGGATTAAAACAATATGCATTGCCACAAAAAAACTGCTTAAACACTTTTTGAAGCATGAGGGCAATTTTACCATTTTTATATGAAGTAAGATGTATGTTTCTAATTCTAAGAAATTTCATCTGCCTTTCTCCATCTCCTGGTGGATTCTTGGAAGCTTTTCAGAACCTTTTAAAACTTCAGTGATTGTCTATGCAATTTTCACTTTTGAGTCATTTAAAAGGAAAACGTAGCAATATTCTTGACGCTCTGAGGAGACAACTTGACTCTTATAGGGAGGTCAAGTTGTGATTATGTGATATTGTCCCACAAAATTGCCACCCCCTAAAGATAGGATTCAGGTCCAGACTCTTGACTTTGCTCTGGTTCAATGACCATCAGCAGAGCTCTGTGACTATTTGGGGTGCTCTCAGATGCAGCGGATGGTCTCCATCTGCAGTTCCAGAGGGCACATGCCTTGTTCAAGTTCTCTGCTGCAGCCTCCAGCTCCGTGTGAATCTTGGATACTCTAGGCTATTCCATATTGCAAAAGATATATGAGCTATGTGTCTGAGCTCCTGGTGTAGCTTAGTTACCAACTGATCACCACAAGATTGACATCCTTATTGGGCCAACCGAATAATCTAATTGACTCTCAATCCAAACAATTCCTTTTAAATGTAACTTTAATTTGGAAGATTGTCCTCAACTCAAAATGATTAGCGTCAGAGTAATGGAATGAATAAAATAGCTACATATTAAGTACCTAAAAAATTTGAGTTCTGTCTGCTCTGAGCTGATCAGTCTTCTCCATATTAGCGGCCACATATCCTACAGTTTTGTAGCATTCATAGGGAACAAACACATGGATATGGGTGCACATCTGGGACCTGAGAAAAGATGCTTCCAATAATGACTTTTCATTTGGTGTGTAACAAGCTGTACATTTCCACTCTCTATTTTCAATCAAACTATGTTGATAAAAACTTTTCAGTCTTACCTGCTGCCAGTATAGTGGATTATAGCAGAAATAAGTTGTGATCCTCATTAAGTATGATCTGGTGGTTCCTGAACAAATTCTTGATAGGACATATGGCTTCCCATTTTTTGCAACCCTTATATTTGAAAATGCAGTTTTAACTTTCTGATGCTTTCTGTAGGGTTTATGACTTTGTATCTAACTGACCATATAGACCTTCTATTTATTTCATTGTTAATCCAGGGCGGCATAGACAAGGTTAAACCGACAATAGAATCTTATAGAAAATAACCTGAAAATTGAGAGTTGCAAATCAGTCACTCATGTATATTTTGCTCTGCTTTATGGCAACTGATAGAATCAGAATCATAGAATGGTTTGGGTTGGAAGGGTCTTCAAAGATCATCTAGTTCTAACCACACTGTCATGGGCAGAGAACCTTCCACTAGACCAGGTTGCTCAGAACCTCATCCAGCCTGGCCTTGAAGACCTGCAGGAAAGGGCATCCACAGATTCTCTGGGCAACCTGTTCCAGTGCCTTGCCACCCTTATAGAAAAGAACTTCTTCCTAATGTCTCATCTACACTTACCGTCCTTCAGCTTAAAAGCTGTGAATCATATCACAGCACAACTTCAAGACGTATTACAGGATTCCACAAAAATAAGTGTTTCCCTTGTCTCAGGTTTGCAAAGGGGTCTGAAAATACTGTGGGAAAATATATAACTAGAAGAAATCAGTTTTGAAGACAAAGAGTAGAGATTTTTCCCTTGATGGCAAAACTTCCACTGACTTCCATGAGGAAAGGATTTTGCTCTGTGGAGCTGCATGTTCCTGGACAGACCTTATAGACCCTGAGTGAAGCTGTTAGCAATTTCCTATTGAAACAGGCTCCTTGGAAGGATGAGAAATACGTACTTGGTGAACAAATTAGGAGCCATAGCAACTGCCTAACCACACCAGCACACCCACTACAATGAATATAACCACCTCAGTGGTATGCTCCCATCATTCAATCTCTGCTTGATAAATCTGTGCACAGAGCAGCCAAGGGACATTTGCAGATTCTTGGAGAGAGAACGTGGGAGAAGTCAGGGCCAAATGCAATAAATTTCTTGCTACCCATCCATCAAATTCCTCTATTTCTACTAAAATCAAAAGGCAAACTATTGCTATCCCTGGCATTTGTCACTCCTGAAAGCAAACCACACAACTCATAGTCGGCTCAATTCTAACACTAAATATACAGGTGGGAATTTGCTGTTTAATTCACCTGGACAGTGTCTCAACTCCACTTTATTAGGTAATGGTGTTTCTCTGCATTTACATAGATGTATGTATTTAGTAATTCATTTTCTCTATATTTGTAGGTTTCTACCCTTTCTGAAAATGTAAAATTGAATTTTTTTTTTCAAGTGATTTCAAAGGATGGCATTAGAGATGCAGTTAATAACTTTAAGCTCAGGAAGTGAAATTTCCCATTTAGTCAACAAGAAATATTTTATAAAGGAATCTTACAGAATAACTACCCTCACTCAATAAATCAGGAAAGTGAAGCATGAAAAGGGAAAAGGATCTGGCTGTGGCAATTGTGTTTCAGGTCACTGACAGAGCTGCAAACCAAATCTTCGAACTTTTAGTCTGGCATTAACTCAGCTGGATCGTGTCTCTCTCCAAGTAGGCAGGTGTAAGGATTAACCCAAACAGCTCTACTAACCACCTGTCCTACCCACAAAACCAATCTGATATTGAGATAAAAAGCTTTCAGTGACTTTCAGTGATCATTTGGTGTTCTCAGAAACCTTTGCTGTGCTTCTATTAGTCCTCCAAAGCTCCTGTTAGTTTCACTTCTTTAATTTTCTCCCTTCAGGTTTTTTCCCACTCCCCGCCTAGAAGATGCCAGTTTCCAAAGACTGGATTTCACAATCAGCTGCCAGCAGCTGTACCAAAAGTGTGAACTCCACACAACACATGTAATTTCATCCCTGAGTGTTTCTCAGGGTACTGGTGGCTGGGATCTGCCCTCTTCCCATGATCCCTCCGAATAAGGTGGTGTGGCCATCCTGCTTGCCCTTTGAGGCCAGAATTGTGGAGTTGGTTCAGCTCACTACCTAAATGCCTAATGGCAACTCTTGTGTGAAATCACCTCACCTAATTTTAGACTTCTAAAAGGGAACTGCTTCGTTGCAGGTTTGGTTATCAAGTCCCCTTGTTCAGTCAATGAATACAGACAGGAATTTCCAGAGGACAGTTAATTCCAAAAGCTGGAGTCCAGAAAATATGTGATAAATAAGGCCCTCTGGAAGTGCCTGTCTCTTTCTATAGGCTAAAGACAGAACCTATCTAAGTAGAATAGACAAGATACCTTATATTTAGATAGCTGTCATTAGGTGAGGAAAAATCTACCTTTAATATCTTCACATCCTGTTTTACCTATCTGTTAAGTGGGACTTGTTGGGATTGGCATAATAGTGGGACGACTGAGAGACGTCATAAAGATGATTTATTGCAGTATCAGTTTCAGTCTCATTGAAGGGTGAGACAGGAGAGACGTGTGAGAGAAGCAACAGTGTTATCATCAAAAGCTCAAGGCAAAAAAATCACACTAACACTAATTACAAGGCCTTATATACTTTTTAAAGCCAATAAGCAAATGCCACAAAGCTGACCAGCATACTTGCTACATTTTAACTTTCTATCATACTCTACTCTAAGGGTTATCGCTAAACTTAAAATTCTTAACTTTCTTACTTATCATAAATTTTTACTTGCACAAAACATACTTTTACTTACTAAAGACATATTTCTGCCTTTATAAAGCATATCTACTCATTAATAATATATTTCTACTTTTATAAATTATATTTCTTTAAAACTACAAAGCTGCATTTTTGCTTCAAGCTGCAAAAGCTCACTGTTCTAACTCAGGCAGCCTTCGCCAAGGTCTCAGATCGAAACATATTCATTTCTATCTCTCCGAGCACAATCCTGTTTATGTTCTCTGTCAGTACCTGAAAGTTTTCTATAGCTCCATTCTCCAAAGGGGCTAATACAGTCATCCATGGAATGCCAGGTGTCCACGTTGATTATCTGCAATTATGGGGAGATCCTTGAATGCATAACTCTGTGGAAGTATGAAGAACTCATTATTCACAACTGTGACAGATGGCAGAACTGTTTTGGGCACAGTTTACTGTAAATATTCCATCCATTACATCTTGCTAGGAGGTATAACTAGGCAATGAGAAGGTAGGAGGACTGCTTGTATTGTCCTGCCTACAGGAGGGAGTTCAGTAGCTGGTACCACACAGAAGAGATGCAGCCTTTCCCATGAGCAGATGGATAGGTTTGGCTGGGAGCATCTCCCAGAGAGATGCATGTGGCAAAAGAGGAGCTAGAGACACTCTCAGCAAGGGATGGGGCTGCATTGGCACAACACATGGGCCCCCAAGAGGAACAAAGTACTGGTTTGTAGAGCACAATGCAGGCCAAAAGCAATGCCTATGGCTTTCCTGGAGAGTTACCATAGCCCTTTCCTAGGAAATTACGGTAGCCCAGAAAGTTGCCAAAAATCACAGGACTAAAAAGCCAAATTGGAAGATGCCTCTTGGAAGGGCACGGTAGGGACCAATATCTATCTTACCTTGTTTTGGTTTTTTTTCACTCTCATAAATCTGTCTTTTGAACCATTTTAATCTTTAGATGTCCTTCATTGTTCATGCTCTAAAGAAAAAGAATGGCAATTTCACACCTGGCTCATATAAATTCAGGACACAGCCACCTACTTTCCTCTCATGCTATTCACACTGGCCAGTGTGGATACCTGCTACAGCTAGGTACAGTATCTGATTCAATTTTAGTGGACACCCACATGAAATAAGTATTTAGTCCTCTGTGAGAGGCCTGGAGTCTTTACATGAATTTACAAGTTGTGTGACAAATTTGATTACAATTTGATTTTACAAATGCAAAGTTACTTTCCAAAGTAACCAGGGTGTTCTTGAAGTAAGGTGGCACCAGAGCTGAATAAGCTACAGAGGCAGCTACTGCAGAGTAAAACATTTGCTGTAAATCAGTGCTGTCACTAACTCACAATAGCTCCTTCAGAAATGTATGACTGATAGATGGGCACGCAAGTGCCTTGAAGCTGATGGAAATGGAATGCCTTAGGCCAGCAGGGAATTTGGACCATCACCTGCAGTTAATGAGTTACCTTGAAATAAGAGAGCATTTTCATAAACAAAAAGTTCTTTGATGTCAAAATATAGACAGAAGGCCACTTTTCCCCCACTGTCATACCTAGCTCAAGCCATTTTGACCTTGGCAAAAATGATAGAAAAATGAGAGTTTGTGAGGTTTTAGCAGCAGAAATAGATATCAGAGTGATTGGAAATGCACTCCATGAAAAAGTTCACAGATATGGAGAGGGCCAGGACAGGGCAGAAACTTAATAAAAACATATTTTTCAAATTTACTTTGTCTGAAATGAGGTATGATGTGCTGAAATGAGACAACTCTTTGACATCAGGGATTCTGGAAGATATCTCACTCTGCTTTTGCCCTGTGTATTTAATTCCATGGAATTTTTCAGCCTGGGGATTGTTTGTACACGGTGTAAAGCATTGGAGAATAGGCCTCACCATTGTACCAACTCTACCCTCTAAACTTCTTATAAACTTGATGAATTAGGTAGATGTGCACCGTTCTTTAGTTTAGATTGTTCTATGCAATAAATCTCATTCCTGCCCTTCTACCTGTATTGAATTCTGTTCACTTTATCTTGCAGGAATAGCACACCATTTGCACCATAATATATGGAAACTCACTGCTCACACTTCTGTTGCAAATGTCAGCGTAATGTGCAGTGCTTGTTTACAGCTCCCATGAGCAATTGTACTGAGGCACATGCTGGTGTTAAGAATTATTTGGGTGTTCATAACACTTTGTTTTATTGAACTGATGTCCTGTCACATACACACAGCAACCCATGGTACTACAAAAATCTAAAGAAAAGGGTTAGTGCAGAGAAGTTTCATTGCTAATTGTTTTTAATTATTACTTTTTACTGCAAGATCATCAAACAGGGTAATTATTGTAAATTCAAATTATTTGTCTAATAAATTTTTTTATAGGCAGATATTTACCCCTAGGAATTACTTAAGAGATTTTCCATAAGAAGTACACTTAAGATCATGAGCACCAGAAACAGAGTACAGCTTGCATTACCAAATGTTTGCTTTCTGAAGATAGATAATAGGACATTAATTTTTCCTACATATAAGCACCTAAAAATCTGGGATCAATTTCTGACAACAATTTTTTCACTTAGAGGCTTTTAAAACCTCTAAAAGATTATTCTGAAAATCAAACTGAATATATGCACAGATTTAAAACATGTTAATTTATACAGATCTGAACCATTCAATTAAGCTTATGCTCAAAATGGTTTCCTCTGATAGGAGCTGCCTACCATCTGTTAAGTCAACTATTTCTATTGCCAATGATCTTAAGTTCATCGTTTACGCTAGAGTGATTGAGATTCTTAATCATAAATATCATCTGTTCTTTTCCCTCCCTGTCCTCCCCCTCTTCACTCAGGTCATGACATTTTGGGGACTTTCTTAATCAGCAGTTTCTGAAAGCGAGATCACAGGAAGAAAGCAAGCACAGCCTGGGAAGGAGGAAAGGGAAAGTTGTTATTGTTGCCTGCTGGCTTACAGTGATTTTTCATTGACCACAGCACGATCAGATTGTGTGCATTTTCCTTGCATTTGATACACAGCCACAATCAGAAGGAATGGTGGCTACAGCTTCGGGTAATCTATTCACTGCCTTTCTGCATGACAGTCTTTTTCACACAAACAAAAATCTTTTCATTTTCATAAAAGTGTCAGGTCCCTGAGGAATTGTAAAAGACATCTGAATCAGCAATATTTGCTTCAGTAACTCCCAGAAGTTTCCTTTTAAATTTCCTTCTGGCCAATCCTTGTATCTGGAGCTCTCATATGCTGAGGATAGCATATTTTTCCAGACAAAAATCTATGTTTAAATGAAATTAAGAACCATTTCAAACAAACAATGAAGAATAGATTGTCACCATGTCCTGCTAGGGCTTTCTGGAGATGTACAACAAACAAGAAGGACAAAATCTGCTGCTATCTTGTTTCATTTAACAAATAATTTGCTGTTTATGTATTTCTGGTACTTACACATGCTTATCTATTTCTTCTTCTGGCTGTTGTATTCTGTGGCTAATTCCCTCACCCATCTTCGCAAACGTGCAGTTCTGCCAAGACTCTGCCACCAGGCAGAAAGCACAGAAAGGAGAGGTGAGGATCATCCCCTACTAATCCCACCTTCTGCATAGACGCTGAACATGCACTTCATGCTCCACAGCAGCATGGGACACCAGAAATTTATCTTCAAATTCTTGCTGCTGACGCTGGAGTTCACTGGGTCTTGTGTTCAGCCTGAAAGTGCGGACTTGTTGGCTGTGTGATGCTCATAAAGTCTAGATGGTGCAGATTCTCCAGGGGCTGCAGAGGGGTCGGTGAGCACTTGTCACCTGAGACGCATCGTTCTTGCACAAATGACATGAATGGTAAGAACTTCTCGTGGGTCATTCCAACCCCATCCTGTCTCACCCTGTAAAGTGTGTTTTGGGCAAATGCATCAACTCAGGGTTTTTATTCCAATAAAAGATATGAGGGAATAATAATTAATTAATTATTGATTTTTAAACTGTATTTTCTAGGACTGTTCTATTTCTCTTTGCCTTTCTCACTGTGGGTAGATATCTAACTATATGAGGGGTAGAGTGAAAATCAGCACTGAAGACAAAATATTTTTATCAGATGTGTAGCAGTGAGGGTGCTATAACTTTTGCACCACCAGCTGCTTACTATGTGAATGATTTATGGAAGTGTGACTGTCTGACTTCATATTAGGTTCTGCTATTACAGCACTCCTATTTGCAGGGATATTAGCAAAAATTATCGTTCTTCTGAGTTTGAACAAGAATTTAGAAGCTTATCTTATTCCTGTAAAGCAAACAACAACACAAACTCAAGTAGATAGCATTGAGAACAAGATACAGTGAAGAACTGGATTCCCACAACTCTCACTGAGGCAATGGAGTGAAGGCACTCTGGATTTCCGGGGATGTGGAAATCTAGTTCACTCAGATAAATTATAAATAGTCAGTTGATTTTACAACTAGGTCTTGATGAAGGGTATATAGTGCTGGAAAAAGCATAGAAGAATCAGAGTGGACACTTAAATTCATTAATATTCAGTTGAGATGCAAAAATGAACTCACATGGTATGATTTTCTAAGCCACTTAGAATCTGTTTTGAAGTGTGTTGCCATTTTTGTGCCACATTGCATTTCCAGGAAGAAACAGAGCCTTTTGGTTGTACTGTACAGTATTCCACAGTAATTTCTTCACTGACACAGCTTATTTATGTGAAATGTGTATTGAAGCTCCAAAGATAGATTCAAGTTCACTAGTAATGGGATTCAAACTCTGAAGAACCAAGAGATAAGAAGAGATAAGCTGCTGTTTTATCATGAAATGTGAATTCCCTTGGATAAACCATAAATACCTCATTACTTTGCTGTTCTGACACTAAGGAATTGAAGTGTAATTAAACCTGATTTGCTTTCTTTTGCAAACTCTGCTATTTAATTTTATATCTATTTTGTTATCAAATTTAACATCATCATAATAATATAACTTAAATTCTGTAGATAGTAGGTCTTTAACTTAATCCTCCACAAAAAACTAAAATAATTTCATGGTATGCCATTATGGCAAGAAAAGTGCATGTTATGATTTCCGTGACAAAGATCTCAAAACAAACTGAAGAATTACATCTTCATCAACAACCATATGCTACCATGAAATTGATGTTTTCTTTCCTCTAACTTTGAAAACAGGGCTGTGGTTATTAGAAATGCCTGTATAAAGCCACTGGTAATCCACAGCTCTCTTGGAGCTTGTGAGTGTGTTCATTGCAGGAACAGCCATTCCATGTGGCCATTGGGTGAAGCTGCAGCAGTATTTGTTATTATGAGGAAATAACTGCACTTGAGGATCATTTCCCCATAGCTCTTTATGCGCCTAAGGCTAATACTGGCATTTCCAAATCTGCAGCTGAGTTTATGCTCTTCCTGAAGATGACTAGTTTTCCCTTCTTGAGTGCCTCTAAAGCTGACTAAAGCAGCAAAGCTGTTTGGCTGCTAATAGCTCAGAGACCAAGGTCAAGCTGAGGCTCAGAAGATTCCCAGAAGGAAAGTTATTAGGAAAATGTAAATTTTCTACGGATGGGAAAATAGTTAGGGTTTTTCAGCCTTCCTCTCTTGTCCCTATTTACTCCCATTTCCCATGGCATATGCTAGGAACATGGATTGTACCTGTTTGTACCTGTTCAAGGGCAGGGGAGAGTGGCAAAGCCTTCTCCATGACTGCAGCTGAGAGGGGAGGCCAGTGCCACCCATGGGGGACGTGGTGGTAGGGACACATTGTATGTCAAACCGTTCATATCAGCAAGGCCAAGTCCATGCTGATACCAGTCCCACAAGTGGGGCCAGCCTGCTGCCACCGGTCTGGTCATGTCCTATTCCTCCCTGGTGACATCCCTGAGGTTTGAGGAAAAGGAGAAAGATGTTGCATTTCTATCTAAATATTTATTCTATCTTTCTGTCTTA